>CAUYON010150083.1:0-36359 GCA_963573935.1 Arctocebus calabarensis
TGCAGTTCGGCCGAGGCCGGGCTTGAACCCACCACCTTCAGTATATGGGGCCGGCGCCCTACTCGCTGAGCCACAGGAGCCACCCTAAAAAAAACTTTTTTGAGCATCATGGCTCACAGCAACCTCAAACTCTTGGGTTTAAACGATTGTCTTGCCTCAGCCTCCCAAGTAGCTGGGACAATAGGCATCCGCCATAATGCCTGGCTATTTTGTTGTCGTTGTTGTAGTTGTCATTGTTGTTTAGCAGGCCCAGGCCGGGTTCAAACCCTCCAGCCCCGGTGTATGTGGCCAGCGCCCTAACCACTTGGCTACGGGCGCTGATCTTAACCACTCTATTTTATTTTATTATTATTATTTATTTATTTTTCTTTTTTTGAGACAGAGCCTCAAGCTGTCACCCTGGGTAGAGTGCCATGGCATCACAGCTAACAGCAACCTCCAATTCCTGGGCTCAAGCAATTCTCCTGCTTCTGCCTCCCAAGTAGCTGGCACTACAGGCACCTGCCACACGCCCGGCTATTTTTTGGTAGCAGCCCTCATTGTCGTTTGGCGGGCCCTTGGCTGGATTCGAATGCACCAGCTCAGGTGTATGTGGCTGGCACCTTAGCTGCTTGAGCCACAGGTGCTGAGCCAACCACTCTATTTTAAATTACAGCCCCCTTTCTAGAGCTCTGTGTCCCCTTCTGTACACTATTTTTTCCATAATACTTTCTGTCATGTGACATGTATTTATTTCCATAATGTATTTGCTTGTTGCCCAAATGTTTCCTCTATAATATTAACTCTAAGAGGGCAAAAACTTTTTTTCCTCTTTGTTATCCCAGAGCCTGGTACTCTATGATGAATAAGTTCATCTTTGGACAGTGAACTCCCCCAAACCAAATATAATGCCTGTAAGTGTAAGCTCGCTCATGCAGAGAAAACTTCACAGGCAGTTAGTGCCAGTGCAACCTCCTAAAGAGTAGGAACCCCAGTGGAAACTCCATAAGCAGAGGAAACCCCCATAAAAGGTGTAATTGTCCTCCTGAATGTCAGCTCCAAAAACACAGGAGTTTGGTCTATTTTCTTCACTGCTTCACCAGTGCCTAAAACAGTGTCTGTCATAAAATAGGCTGGAAATATGTATTTGCTGACATGAGCTGAATCCAAATTCAGCTGGTATAACCCACAAACAGCACAAAACCATACAGATGGCACAATGTTTGTAATTGAGAGAAACTACCATATACACTGTGACTCCCATATGGACATTGTGAGTCCCACATGGACAGCACAACGCTCAAAAACAGTGTGAACCCCATTATAGGCAATGTGACCTTCATAAACTGCATACAGAGAGGGTGATCTTCATAAGTAGTGTGATTCCCATATGACAGAACAACCCACATAAATGGTGTGGTGTGAACCTCATATAGGAAGTGTGACCCTCATAAATAGTATGAACCACCTCTAGAGAGTGAGATGGCATGTAAACAATATCCATCCCCATACCATTCCCCCATGAGTGTGGGGGATCAACTCCCATCATCTGGGTAACCCCATACACATAGTGTAGACAGCCATATGAGCAGTGTCACTCTTCATGTGAACAATGTGGCTCCATAACAGGCATGAGTTTATTATGGGCATTGAACTCCCATGTGGACATTGTCAATTGCCTGGATGGCCCACCCATGGGTACACTATAGATTGTGTACACTGTAGACTCACCAACAGGTACAGAATGTTAGATGCATACATTAGTTTCATTAAGTTTCCCACAATTAGGTAGAAACTCCGTGTTCCATTGAAACCCCCTGGGCCTTTGTAACCTTCAAAAATTATAAGATCCCCCCCCCAAGTCTTAACTCCTACAAAAAAATATCAAACACCTTTTTTACATACACACAAATTAAGATATGATGACTCCTTTAAGGCTGGCATATTCTGTCATGGACAATGAGGTCTCCAAAAAGGTGAAGAAATGGAGGGTCCAGTGCAGGGCAAGACACACAAAATACACAACTCCTATTTATTGAGCACTTACTATATGCAAAGCCCTGGGTTAAACATGTCATTTCATCCTCATCTCAACTTCATGAGGTAGATTGTCTATTTATCCCCACTAAACCATAATGCCTCCTGATGGACTGATAAATGTCCAACAGATATGATGAATCTTGGAGTCCTTCCAATAAGTACTACCATTGCCACAATCAGCAGACACACACAAAGTATGGAAAAGGTTACCAATAAGATTGTGGGCCAGGTGCAGTGGCTCATGCCTATAATCCTAGTATTCTGGGAGGCTGAGGCAGATGGATTGCCTGAACTTAGGAGTTTGAGACCAGCCTGAGCAAAGCGATACCCTATCACTACTAAAAATAGAAAAACCAGCTGGGAGTTGTGGCAGGCACCTGTAGTCCCAGTTACTCAGGAGGCTGAGGCAAGAGGATCACTTGAGCCAAGAAGTTTGAGGTTGCAGTGAGCTATAAGGCTGTGGCACTCAGGTTGACTGACTGTCTCAAAAAAAAAACAACAACAAAAAACAAGATTGTGACAGTGTGACAGCATAAATCTTCAAAAAGTGGTAACTTTCCGAATAACAATAGTCAAGTAGCTAACATTTTGAGCACTTACTCTTATACTGTTCTAAACACTTTGCACATGTTAACTCCTTATATCTTCATAACGACCTTGTGCTTTAGGAATTTTTTTTTTTTGTTTTTTTGTAGAGACAGAATTTTACTTTATTACCCTTAGTAGAGTGCCGTGGTGTCACACAGCTCACAGTAACCTCCAGGTCCCGGGCTTAGGTGATTCTCTTGCCTCAGCCTCCCGAGTAGCTGGGACTACAGGCGCCCACCACAACGCCTGGTCATTTTTTTTTGGTTGCAGACTACATTGTTGTTTGGGCCGTGCTGGATTCGAACATGCCAGCTCAGGTGTACGTGGCTGGTGCCTTGGCCTGTTGAGCCACAGGTGCCGAGCCAGGAATTTTTTTTTTCAATCTTAGAGACAGGGTCTTGCTGTGTTGCCCAGGCTAGAGTGTAGAAGCTATTCACAAATGTGATTATAGTGCACTGCAACCTTGAACTCTTGGTCCCAAGTGATCCTCTCACCTTAGCCTCCTTAGTAGTTGGGGACTACAGGAGCACACCACCATGTTGGCTTTTTTATTTTTAAGTTCTATTGCTCAACCTTAACATTCTTTTATTATCCCCTTTAACAAGGGTGGAAATCTCAAGGCACAGAGGGATTAAGTAGCTTTCCCAAGGTCATACAGCTGGGAAGAAGCCCAGGTAGATGCAATGTGACCCCAGGCAGCCTGGCTCAGACTGTGCTATCCTGCTTTCTGCAACATCACTCCTTACCCCACAGGACAGTGTAATTTCAATAAGCTGTGTAACTAAGTTAACTATGGTTTATGTAATTCTCCCAGGGGCAGGATACAGCTCCCCAGTGCACACTCTTCCTCAGTGGAGGAAGTAGGCCTTGGACAGTGAACTCCCACTGACAGGTCTCCTTAATTCATGGTATAACTCATAGAAGCAGTAGGGAATCTCTGTGTGGACATTAAATTCACCACAAGTTGGGTGCGGTGGCTAACACCTATAATCCTAGCACTCTGGGAAGCCAAAGCAGGTGGATTGCTTGAGCTCAGGAGTTCAAGACCAGCCTGAGCAAGAAGGAGAGTCCATCTCTACTAAAAACAAAAAAACTAGCTGGGCATGGTGGCAGGTCCCAGCTACTTAGGAGGATGATGTAAAAAGGTTCCTGGAACCTAGGAGTTTGAGGTTGCTGTGAGCTAGGATGATGCCAGGGCACTCTACCCAGGGCGATAGAGTGAGACTCTGTCTCATAAATAAATAAATAAATAAATAAATACATTAATTAATTAATTAACCACAACTAGAGACAATCCTGAGGTGACAGTAGACACCTCTTTCACCATAGCAGCAGATGCCCTGTAGGCAGGGTAAGTCTTCTGTGGAGTGTACAGACTTCCCCTCACAAGTCTATTTCTCCCTTACACCTGATGCAAACTGACTGTGGAACACCAAGCCCCATGCTAATCAGTAGGAATCTCCCCCAAGTACAATGCAAACTTCCATGAACTCCTGCCCAGTTTGAGCCTCCCCAAAGACTATGTAATCTCCTTCATATCCACAACAAAGTTAACACAGACAGGGCATATCTCCATGCACAGGGAACTTTCTGTGGCTGCTGTGAACCCCTTTTGTGATAGCATGGAACATTCCCCAAGGGTCTATCTATGTGGGCAGTGTGAACTAATAACGTTGTTACCCTGGGTAGAGTGCCATGGCTTCACGGCCTTCTTTCCATGGAGAATGTGAATTTCCTTTATACTATCATAAGTATATGATACATAGTATCATTGGACAAATGATATTTCTTCCATACAGTGTGTGAATTAGCCTTACGCCATAGGACATTCTTTCACAGGTAGTGCAAATATTTTGTGTACAGTATGATCTGTAATAGGCTAGCTGCATTTTCCTCACAACTGGTGTGATACCCACGTGGATACTGGGAACTCATCACAGGGGAAAGAAACCTTCGGCCAGCGTCATTGCTTCCCTTACCCTGAGCCCAGGGGCATGTAATGGGGTGATTATGGATGCACCGCACAGGTTTACATCTGGTGTAAACTCCGTATCTGGACAGATACTGCTCTTCCAACAGGGCATATCTCTCTGCTCCTCACCTCCAGTGTGACATCCCTCATCTTCAAAAATCTCTGCCAGGTGTGAACACCCACAAACTGTAGCTGTCCACGAAATGTAGCGTGAAGCCCCAAGAAGCGCTGTATTTCCCCATCTCGCGCCTAGGGGGGGCTTTCAGAAAACTGAGCTGTCTTAAATGTCAAACTCTTGGGAGGTGACTTGTCCCCAACGCCCCCAAGCCCCAGGCCGCGCGCGTTGCCTACACCTCAGCGCGCGCCACCTCATAAGCGCGCGTTCTCTCCCCTCCCGGTGGCAACAGGGCTTTCCGCGGGGCCGCGCCAGACTTTCTGAGACCGTCGATTGGTCCTTGTGCCGGCCACCCGATAACCAATCAAGCAAGGGAAAGGTGACATCACTGGTTCTCCTCCCCTTCCCCCACCCCAAACTTCCCTACTCCGTCTACCGGCAGCAACAACCACATGGGGGAGGGGTAAGAGAGTGTAGAACCGGTGAGGTCATTGCACCGCCCCGGCCGCTGCTGATTGGCTGCGGGGCTCGAGGGTGGCGGTTGGCTGCTCCTCGCACCTCCCCCTCGTGCTGCTACCGCTGCCACTGAGAGGAGCCACAGCAGAGGCCAGAGCCAGGAATCTGGGTGAGTTGGGGCCCTGGGTCTGAGATTACTACTTGTGTCCAGTGAGAGTCACGATGAATTGCCCTTTTCGACTTTTTCTCCTCGCCTGGTTTCTTTGGTGCTCCAAGCACTCTGTCACTTGGGAGTTGTAGTCTGTTTTCTACTGTGGACTATGGGTCATAGACGTAAGAAAACTACTATTCCCAGCAGGAATTGCGACTAGCCGGTCAACAAACGCTCGGGCCACGCCCTCCGGGCGCTCTCATTGGAGAACCGTTACCTTAGCCCCTCCTTCCTTCATTTCATTGGCTACTGTCCGTCACAGAGGCTGGGTTCCGGCCTAGGATGTATGGTTGCTGGGTACTGTATTTGTCATTCAGCTCTAAGACGGCTTTCAATTGGTCAAGGGTGATGTCCATCAATTGTGGGGCAGGGCCCTAGGCAGAGGAGGCGGTCGTAGGCTCAGGTTGGTGTCGGTCCCGGAGGGAGGCCGGTTTTGGACTTTGGCCCCTCCCCCTAGCGCTGCCGGATAGGCGCGATTGGTTTTTACGAGCGTCGCTCGTTGGGGAGGGGAGGAGCTAACAAGGCTGAGGGTATGTATTGGCCTAGACCGGCGCCGGTCAGCGGGGTTGTGGCCACTGATTGGCTGGCTGCTCCAGCTGTTGCAGGTCCATTCACCATTTTGTGTGTTGGAGTAAAAAAAAAGGGAGAATCGAGAGGGAGAGCCGGAGGGGGGGCGGGGAGGGACCGGACCGGACCGAGCCGGGGCCACGGCCCCCCGCCCCGAAACCCCGCCGAGCCCGAGGTGAGGGGCGGGGCCAGGGCTGACACAGGAAGTGGGGGGCTGGGGAGTTGGGGGCCGAGAGGGGACAGGTGGCAGGGACGGGAAGGGGGTACAGGGGAAAAGGGGTGGGCGGAATGGTGGGAAGGAGAGAAGGAGTGGAGTGCAGGAAGTGGAGATGGGTTGACAGAAAAGGGGTGACTGCGGGTGGGGGTGGTGGGCAGAGAACAGGTAACAGGAATGGAGGGGTGACAGGACTCCATCAGGGTGACAGAGGGAGGGATCAGAGTTGGAGGGGGTGAGAAGGAGAGGTGATGTGAAGGAAAGGTGACAGGTCTGGAGATGGCTGACAGGAGAGTGACTGGGAGGAATAGGTGACATAGATAAATGCGGGTGACAAGCAGGGAATGATAGAGAGGAGGGGGCCTAGGGCCTGTGAGGAGAGAGGCAGAGAGAGAGGTGATTACAGGATGAGAGAGAGAGTAGCAGAGAAGCTTGGTGCCAAGAGGGCTGAAGGTAGCAGAGGGCTGAGACCCCAAAGAGTCAGGGTCTGGGCTACCCTGGGCTTCAGGAGTTGCTGCTTAGATTTTAAAGGAGGTGAGAGCACACAGGGCCCGGGGTGGGAGTTATCCAGAGGGGGGTGGACAGGAAGAGAGTAGGCCCCAGGGGAAAGAATGAGACTGGGTTTCTGGGGTGCAGAGGGGCTGCACCAAGCAGCAGGGTCTAGGGGTGCCAGGCAGTACGGTTGTAGGCCCTGGGTGGGGTATACAAAGGTTTGTGTTTGGGTAGGACTGGGGCCAGATCTCAGTCCCCAAGACTGTGGCCCAGCAGGTCAGTAGGGAGAAGGTAATGATGGCTGCCCAACTCCTGGGTACTTGGAGGCCGGCCCTGGATCCTCTAGGCTCTGCCTATGAGGACCCCAGGATTGGTCAAAGAAGGGGGAGGCATGGAACTGCAGGGTCCACAGGAGGAGCAGGCCCCAAGAGGGAGAGCATGAGGTCAGGGTTCCCCAGAGAGCCTGAAGACTGGGTCAGGGGTGCCTCTTAATGTCTTATGATCCTGGGTCTCCCAACTCTCCTAGAAGCCCAGTTTTGGCTTCTCATGTTCTCCTAGTACTTCAGAGTAAAGTTTTTTCCCCTTTTCTTTTCTCAGGGCAGCTTGAAAGGGGGAGGGCAGTACTGACTGTTCAGGAAGTGGGTGAGGTTGGCTTGTTGGGCTTGTCCTGCTTTCTTTGACCTTATCCCAGTTATCCCCACTTGGAGTTGGAGGGCATATTGGGGGGCCGAGGGGCCCCAGCCAACTCAGCCACACTGCCAGAGCCAGCCCAGCCATGGTGGGGATTCATGCAGGCCAGAAGCGGGGGCTGGGCTTGTGGGTATCATGCTGGGTGCTGTGGGGGGAGGGGCAGGCTTTCATGCAGTGGGACAGAGAAACCCTGAGGTGTAGTTCTGTGTCCCACTGTGTGATGACGTGTGCGGGTGTGAGTGTGCGTGTGTGCTCGTGCTCGGCCCTGTGGCAGCACTGGGTATGAGCTCTTGCCCTAGACATGCCCCTGCCTGTTCCCTGCCAGCATCTGGGAATATGGCTGTACCTGGCAGGCCTGGGGTACAGAGCAGAGTGGGCAGTCATCCCTTGGGACTCTCAGCTGCCCACTCCTTCCCACAATGCCTAGCCATGCCAGGCCGCTCAGAGGGGTGGAGGGAGGGTAAGGGGGGGGTGGAGGGAGGCTCATATCACCGCTCAGTCACCTCCCTTTCTATGCCTTAGTGCTTATGCATGTGTGTGTGTGTGTGTGAGTGTGTGTACCCTCTCAATGGTGACACTGTAAGCATGCACTCTGGGTAATGGGACAAGTGGCACACTGAAATGGTTAGGGCACGGACTCTGGAGCTAGATTACCTGGGTTCAGACCATTGTTCCACTATTTCTTAGCTGGGTGGTCTTGGACAAGTTGCTTAATCTGTCCGTGCTTTGGTTTTGTCAAGTGTAAAATGAGACCAATAGTAGCACCTGCCTCTTGGGGCTGTTGTGAGGATGACATGGGTTTAATAAAGGCAAGCTGAACACAGGGCTCAGGACAAAGGGAGTGCTCTATAGGCAGGAACTCTTAGTGCCTCTCTTGTCCCCTTGGGCATTTAGAGCATGTATATCCTGTCCCTTGTTGAGAGACCAGGTGTATGTGAGTATTCCCCAAGGAGCCAGAGTGCGTATGCTCAGGGGACTTGGGTGTAGAGGGACCTATAGTCTATATCTGGGTGCTGTCCAGGGACCTACAAGAGTTGAAGGTATCTGGGAAGGAGACCTTGGGGATCATGAGACTGAGGCAGTGGACTCAGTAGATGGATAGTCTTGGGGGACACTAGGTCTGGGGGCTCTCCTGAGTTGTTCCCAATGATCCCTGTCTGCTCTCCCACCCAGCAGGTGGACAAAACATGAAGCCAATGAAGAAGCACTCAGCATGCACTGGCCTTTCAGGTCCTGGCAGTGGTAGCAAGTCCCCACCAGCCACGCGGGCCAAGGCTCTGAGGCGGCGAGGGGCTGGGGAGGGTGACAAGCCAGAGGAGGATGAAGATGAGGTCCAGCAGCAGCAGCAGCAGCATCCTGGGCCAGAAGAGCTGGAGGAAGCTGAGGAGGAGGAGGCTGAGCGGGGCTCTGGAGCTGAGGGGCTGCACCCAGAGCTGCACCCTGGCAACTTGACCCCAGGCCGAGCTGAGGACCCCAAGGGAGATGGGGAGGCAGGTCGATGGGAGCCTTCACTCAGCCGCAAGACAGCCACATTTAAGTCTCGAGCACCCAAGAAAAAGTATGTGGAGGAGCATGGGGCCAGCGGTGATAACATAGCTGGGACCCCTGAAGAGCAAGTGCGAACCCCTGAGGAGGCCAGTGCCCTGGGAGTACCTCCAAGGCCACCCACCTCTACCCGCTCTTCCTCCACTGACACAGCCAGTGAACACTCAGCGGACCTGGAGGATGAGCCAGCTGAGGCTTGTGGTCCAGGCCCCTGGCCATCCAGTAGCACCAGTGGTGGCTATGATCTACGGCAGCTGCGGTCCCAGCGGGTGCTGGCTCGGCGTAGTGATGGACTCTTCTTGCCTGCTATAGTACGCCAGGTGCGCCGAAGCCAGGACCTGGGTGTGCAGTTCCCTGGTGACCGGGCCCTGACTTTCTATGAGGGGGTACCAGGTGGAGGTGTAGATGTGGTTTTGGATACCACGCCACCACCAGGCGCATTAGTGATAGGTACACCTGTCTGTACCTGTGTGGAGCCCGGTGTGGCTGCCTACCGGGAGGGTGTGGTGGTGGAGGTGGCTACCAAGCCAGCTGCCTACAAGGTCCGTTTCAGCCCTGGTCCTAGCTCCCAGCCAGGCCTGCTAGGCACCCTGCCACAGCCCCCACAGCCATTGCACCGTGAACCTGAGGAGGCTGTGTGGGTGGCCCGTTCCAGTCTGCGCCTGCTGCGGCCCCCCTGGGAACCCGAGGCCCTGCTGAGGAAGCCCCTCACAGGCCCTGAAGAAGAGCAGGCTGACCCTGGGGCCACCTTGCCACCCTGTCCTGCTGCCTTAGACCCCAAGCAGCCTGAGGATGCTGAGGTCTCTAAGATTAGCTTTGGGGGCAGCTTGGGTACTCACTGTGAGGAGAATGAGGAGAAGCACCCGCCAGCCCTGGGTACCCCAGCTCTACTCCCATTGCCCCCACCCCAGCTTCTGTCGCCACCACCCAAGTCTCCAGCCTTTGCGGGCCCTGGCCGCCCTGGTGAGCAGCCCTCACCCTGCCAGGAGGGGAGCCAGGGTGGCAGCCGGAGCAGCAGTGTGGCCTCATTGGAGAAGGGGGCTGCACCGGCAGCCCGGGCCCGCACGCCACTGACAGCTGCCCAGCAAAAGTACAAGAAGGGTGATGTGGTCTGCACACCCAATGGAATCAGAAAGAAGTTCAATGGCAAGCAGTGGCGACGGCTGTGCTCACGGGATGGCTGCATGAAGGAGTCACAGCGGCGGGGCTACTGCTCACGCCACCTGTCCATGCGAACCAAAGAGATGGAGGGCCTGGCAGAGAGTGGGCCTGGAGGGGCGGGGCGGCCAGCCGGAGTGGCAGCCCGTGAGGGCAGCACTGAGTTTGACTGGGGTGATGAGACATCTCGAGACAGCGAGGCCAGCAGTGTGGCAGCCCGTGGAGACTCACGGCCGCGCCTGGTGGCCCCTGCTGACTTGTCCCGCTTTGAGTTTGATGAGTGTGAGGCAGCTGTGATGTTGGTGTCGTTGGGTAGCTCACGCTCAGGCACACCCTCCTTCTCACCTGTCTCCACACAATCTCCCTTTTCGCCAGCCCCATCACCCTCACCCTCACCACTCTTCGGCTTCCGTCCTGCCAACTTCAGTCCCATCAATGCCTCACCTGTCATCCAGCGCACTGCTGTTCGCAGTCGCCACCTGAGTGCCAGCACTCCAAAGGCCGGCGTGCTGACACCGCCAGACCTGGGCCCACACCCACCACCACCTGCACCTCGAGAGCGCCATTCCTCTGGCATCCTACCAACCTTCCAGACCAACCTGACCTTTACTGTGCCCATCAGCCCCGGGCGGCGGAAGACAGAGCTTTTGCCACATCCAGGAGCTTTGGGGGCCCCTGGCACAGGGGGTGGAGGAGCCGCCCCAGACTTCCCCAAGAACGACAGCTTAGACTCTGGTGTGGACTCGGTGTCCCACACACCTACACCCTCCACACCGGCTGGCTTCCGGGCTGTGTCACCTGCTGTGCCCTTTTCTCGCTCCCGCCAGCCATCACCATTGCTGCTGTTGCCCCCACCTGCTGGCCTGACCTCAGATCCAGGGCCCTCTGTGCGCAGGGTGCCTGCTGTGCAGCGGGACTCACCCGTCATTGTCCGCAACCCTGATGTACCATTGCCCTCCAAATTCCCTGGAGAGGTGGGCAGTTCGGGTGAGGCACGGGCTGGGGGACCTGGACGGGGATGCCGTGAGACCCCGGTGCCCCATGGGGTGGCCAGTGGGAAGCCTGGCCTGCCCCCACCTCTGCCAGCCCCTGTCCCCATCACCGTGCCTCCAGCTGCACCAACTGCTGTGGCACAGCCGATGCCCACCTTTGGCCTGGCTTCTTCACCTTTCCAACCTGTGGCCTTCCATCCCTCACCTGCTGCCCTGTTGCCTGTCCTGGTTCCCAGCAGCTATACCAGCCATCCTGCCCCCAAGAAGGAGGTCATCATGGGCCGGCCTGGAACAGGTAAGAAATTTTGGATGGGCTGGGTGAGGGCTTACTTCAAATGGGGCCTCTTGCAAGCTGAGCTTTTGAGAGGTGAGATCCCCACCTCAGGAAGGGCCCAAAGGGAGGCTGGCCTCCTCTCTGCACAGATGTTGTAGTGTAAATTCACATGTCAAGTGAGGGACTGGACTTTTAAGGCTTAATGCACCATTTCCAGAGGCTTCCTGTTGGATAGTGCACTCTTGAGGGATCTGCCAATCAGAATATTTTTACTGAGCACAGACTCTGAGTCAGGTCTCCATGGAGCCAATAGGGTAGCAGAATATCTGTGGCAACAGTTTCCATGTCTTGCGGGACTGAGCAGGTGCATTATCATGATAAGAAATGCAGGTAGGAATGCTGAATTTTCACACTCCATAATACAGGGTGCACATAAAGTTTGTGTGCAATTTACCATGTTAAACTATTTTAAGTTGCACACGAACTTTATGTCCACCCTTTATGCACTAGCCGTACACCCACGTTCTAAACTCTTTTCAAATATTAGCTCATTTTGTCTTCACAGTGACCCTCATAGGAGGGTACTATGATTATGCTTGTTAGAGGAAACTGTAGCCAGTTTTATAACTTGACCAAGGTTAGTAAATCCTGGAGCCAGTCCTCAAACCCAGGCAGTCTGGGCTTGGTGCTCATAGCTCAGTGGTTAGGGCACTGGTCACATGCACTGGGGCTGGTGGGTTTGAACCCAGCCAGGGTCTGCTAAACAACAATGACAAAAATAACAACAACAAAAAAATAGGTGGACATTGTGGCAGGTACCTGTAGTCCCAGCTACTTGGGAGACTGAGGCAAGAGAATTGCTTAAGCTGAAGAAGTTTGAGGTTGCTGTGAGACATGATGCCATCGTACTTTACAAAGGGTGACAGTGAGACGCTGTCTCAAAAAAAAAAAAAAAAAAAAAAAACCCAGGCAGGCTGGCTTGTGACCTCTCAGTCATAGTGCTGGGTTACAGATGGGAAGACTGAGGCTTTAACATGTCCTTCACCAGGAGGTGACAAGACTAGGACTGGAGTCCTCATCTTCACCTCTGCACCCGGTAAACATCACAGATATGATAATTGCCACAGCCAAGGGTGTGCTGGGCACTCTTCCAAGGTGTGAATGTAGTCTGGCTGCCCTCAGGACAGGGCGTATAAGCCAAGAGTTAAAGGATGAGTTGGAACCAGCTACCTTGGGGAGAAGAGCCCCTTGGGAGGAGGCTGATGGGAAGGTTCTGAGGCCAGAAAGAGCTCAGCCTAGGGAAGAGGGAGTCCAATGTGGCTGGAGGGAGAAGGCTAGGAGTGGGGAGAGTGGCATTTCTGAGATTGTGCCAGAGAACCAGGGGCTCAGACCAGGCTGGGGCTTGTAGGAGCCATACATGACGAAGGTGACAGACCTGTCAGCAGCCCCTTCCCTAGTATCTTTTTCCTATTTACTAATTTATTTATTTTTTTTGAGACAGTCTCACTATGTCACCCTCAGTAGAATGCCGTGGTGTCACAGCTCACAGCAACCTCAAACTCTTGGGTTTAAGCGATTCTCTTACCTCACCCTCCCAAGTAGCTGGGACTACAGGTACCCACTACAATGTCTGGCTATTTTTTTGTTGTAGTTGTCATTGTTTAGCAGGCCTGGGCTGGGTTTGAACCTGCCAGTTCTGGTATATGTGGCTGGTGCCCTAACCACTGGGCTACGGGTGTGAAGCCTATTTACTTATTTATTTTTATTTATTTATTAATCCACCCTTTTTTTTTGAGACAGAATCTCACTATGTTGCCCCTTGGTAGAGTGCTGTGGCGTCACAGCGCACAGCAGCCTCAAACTCTTGGGCTTAAGTGATTCTCTTGCCTTAGCCTCCAAGTAGCTGGAACTATGAGCCCCTGCCACAATGCCCAGCTATTTTTGTTGTAGTTGTCATTATTTAGCAGGCTGGGGCCATGTTTTGAACTCACCAGCCCCGGGTGTGGGGGCGGTGCCTTAAATGTGCAATGGAAGCTGTGCCTTTTTTTTTTTTTTTTTTTTTTGAGACAGACTCCCACTTTGTCATCCTCAGTAGAGTATTGTGGCATCATATCTAACAAACCTCGAAGTCTTGGGCTCAAACAGTTCTTTTGCCTCAGCCTCCCAAGTAGCTAGGATTAAGGTGCCCGCTACAACATCTAGTTTTGTTGTTGTTGTTGTGGTTGTGGTTGTCATTGTTGTTTAGCAGGCCTGGTCCAGGTTCAAACCCACCAGCCCTGGTGTATGTGGCCAGCACCCTAACCACTGAGCTACAGGCACCGAGCCTATTAATCCAGTCTTGATTCAGGGACCCCTCTATGCCTAGTCCTGTGCTGGATGGTGCTGAGGACACAGCCCTGCCCTCACTGGGCTCACAGTCTCTGGAGTACACTGACCCATTTCTAGACAGTGACAGTACCAGTGGTCAGGGCCAGGGTACAGGAAACTTAGGAGGCTGTGGGAACCCAGATAAGCCTGAGAAGTCAGGGAGGGCTTCTTAGAAGAGGGGCTGATAAACTGAGACCTGACGGATATACAGACTTGAGTCCGGCAAGGAGGGCAGAAAGGACCTTCAGGAGAGGGAAGACATCACACAAGCCTTGAGGCAAAAACAAGATGTTGAATGTTCAAAGTCAAGGGCTGTAGAAGGTTAGTGAATATCGGGATGTATACCTGGATTGGTGAGCAAGGGTCAAATCAGAGAGGGCCCTTGTAAGACTTGAGAACTTATGGTTTTGAGCAAATCCACCTCTGGCTCTACAAAATGGAGGGTGAGTTTGAGTTCCTGAGAGGCAGGGAGACCAAGGAGGAAGGAGTCTGGGGTGGAGATGTTGGTAGGAGTCACTGTAGCTTGGGCTAGGGCAGGGGTCAATTCAGGAAGGAGCTCCAGCCCTGCCCTCGTAGACCTCCAACCTAGGCCTGTCCCCAGAGCCAGGGCACAGAGACACAGGGGCTGTGTTGCTCCTTATGCTTATATATAGCACTGAATTTGGGAGCTGTGTGTTTCACATTGGTCAATGTTTTTTACATTTGTTATAAGTGATATGAACGTTCCACAGAGGTTGGCAGAGCAGGGATTTCCTTCATTAGGCTGAAGAAAAAGCACAGGGTCTTTAACCCCTGCCCTTCACCTTAACTTTGTGTCCACAGCCTCCAACATTGCCCCCAGGCATTGTCTCACATGCCCCCCACTGCTGCTGTGGTAGGAGGGATGGCACTGTGGTGGGAGGGCAGTCCCAACAGGGGTTCCTGCCACCATTTTCCAGATGAGGAAAAGTGAGGCCCTGACAAAAGGAGAGTCTTGACTGAGGTCATCAAACCAGAGAAGGGAAACACTGGGCCTTGAATCAAGTCTTCCAATCTCCAGATCATAGGATCTCATTTCCAAAAGTTGTAGTAATAATAACTGAACACTGGCTCAGCGCCCGTAGTACAGTGGTTATGGCGTCATCCCCATGCACCGAGGCTGGTAGGTTTGCACCCGGCCCAGGCCAGCTAAACAACAATGACAACTGCAATAAAAAAGTAGCCAGATATGGTGGCAGGCACCTGTCATCCCCGTTACTTGGGAGACTGAGGCAAGAGAATCGCTTAAGCCCAAGAGTTTGAGGTTGCTGTGAGCTATGATGCTGTGACATTCTACTGAGGGCAACATAGTGAGACCCTGTCTCAAAACAAACAAAAACAAAACAAAACAACTGAGCACTGGCTACTTAAGTGCCTGGCTTGCTTCTGTGAGTTCTGCCAATGTGAATCTTCTGTGAATCTTCTCAATGTCCCAGGAGGTCAGTATGATTATTAGTTCCATTTGACAAATGAGGAAACTGCAGTCAGAGAGGATGTGGTCACCCAGCTAGGAAGAGAGAGAATCAGGATTTGAACTTAGGCTTCTGACTCCAGAACCCAGGCTTACCTTAAGTAGTATTGGTAATGATAATGATACAATGCCAGGTGCCATGGCTCTCACAACTGTAGTCCTATCACTTTGAGAGGCATGTGGATTGCTTGAGGCCAGGAGTTTAAGATCAGCCTAAGCAAGAGTGAGACCCTGTCTCCACAAAAAATAGAAAATTTAGTTGGGGTTGGTGGTGCACACCTGTAGTTCCAGCTACTCGGGAGGCTGAGGCAGGAGGATTACTTGAGCCCAGGAGTTTGAGGTTGCAGTGAGCTATGATGATATCACTGCACTCTGGCCTGGATGATAAAGTGAGACCCTGTCTCAAAAAAAAAAAAAATGATGATGATTAGAATAATTAATCTTTATTGAACATATTACCATAGTGCCCAGCCCCAGTCTTAGGGGCCATTACATCAAATCTGTCTAATGCTGTGAAGCTAGGGGAAGAACTGAGGTTCAGGGAAGGGAGGCTCCTCACTAAAAGCCACCTTGGCCGTCAGAACTTGCCCAGTGCTTGTCCTGGCATTTCTGAGCAGCACCTCGCTGACAACACCCATGGTGAGGAGTCTAGGCTATCTTCAGGTTTCCAAATAGCTAGCCCTTTCATTCTCCCAGAGGCCTCCCCAAATCCTTGGGAGGTAAATATCTTGGGGCCTTCTCTCCCTGAGGCCCCGATAGTACAGACCGCGTCTAGTGGCTGAGAGAGGCCATAGTCCTAGTTCCGTCTGTTGGTCCATGCCAAGGACTGACCCTCTATCAGAAGGGAGCAGGTGTGAGGGGGCGGCTCAGGGCAGCCTGCCTGCTCCTGCCCCCCGCCAGGCATTTGCTTCCGCTGGGGGACTTGCTGGGGCAGGCGTCCTGGCATTCCCCACATTCTGTGCATGGCATGGCCAGCCAGCTGCTGTTGCCACCTCACTCTGAGTCTTCCTGCCTGCTTCCCAGGAAAGGAACCTGCCACAGGGCCTGTAGCCCCAGTCCAGGAGGCCAGATGTCTTAGCCCCATTCCTGGCATGAGCTCCCTCCCAGTCTCTGGCTTCTTGCCTGGCTTCCCCTTATTGATGGGCACTGCTTCTTTTCCTGGGCCTCTGACTGTCTTTTTCTCTTTGAGCCACTGTATGTCTATCTGTCTTACTCTTGGGTTCCTATATAACTCTCTGGTCTCTATTTCTGGGTCTGGATCTCTTTCTGGACCTCTGTCTGTTATGTCTGGCTTTCTGTGCCTTTCTGGGTTTTTCTCAGTCTTTGTCAGCACACTCTCTTTCTGTTTTTTTTTCAGACAGTCTCCATTTGTCGCCCTTGGTAGAATGCCATGGCGTCATAGGTCACAGTAACCTCAAACTTTAGGGCTCAAGTAATCCTCTTGCTTCAGCCTCCTGAGAAGCTGGGACCACAGGCCCACAATACCCGGCTTTTTTTTTTTTTTTTTTTTTTAAGAGACAGGGTCTTGCTCTAGTTCAGGATGGTCTCTAACTCCTGAACTCAAGTAATCCACTCACCTTGGCCTCCCACAGTGCTAGGATTACAGCCACTGTGCCTAGCTCTTCTTTCTGTTTTGGCTCCTGGTCATGGGATCCTATGTCTCTGGGCCACCCTTGGCCTCTCCCTTGGCACTCCCTTGCCTACTTTTTAGACCAGTGGTTCTCAACTTGTGGGTCACAAGCCACAGGAACTGTATTAAAGGGTCGCAGCATTAGGAAGGTGGAGAACCACTGCTTTAGACAGACTGGCTGCCCTCATCCCAGCCTTCCACCTCCACCCTGTGCACATCAGGTATTCTGAATTTTTTTTTTCCAGCCCTAGGTAGAGTGCTGTGGCATCATCATAGCTCATAGTAACCTCACACTCTTGGGCTCAAGAGATCCTCCTACCTCAGCCTCTCAAGTATCTGGGACTACTGGTGCCCACCATGATGATTGGCTAGTATTTTTATTTTTGGTAGAGACAGGGTTTCACTCTTGCTCAGGTTGATCTCGAACTCCTGAGTTCAAGCAATTCACCTGCCATAGCCTCCCAGAGTGCTAGAATTACAGGTATGAGCCACTGTACCCGGCCTGGTGTTCTGATTATTTATTTATTGAGATAGAGTCTTACTCAGTTACCTTGGGGTTGAATGCCGTGGTGTCATAGTTCACATCTTACACTCTTGGGCACAAGCGATCCTCTTGTCTCAGCCTCCCAAGTAGCTGGGATTACAGGCGCCTGCCACAACACTCGATTATTTTTTGTTTTTAGACATAGAGTCTGGCTATTTCTCAGGCCGTTCTTGAACTCATGAGCTCAAGTGATCCACATAGGGTCTGGCTCTTTCTCAGGCTGTTCTTTTTTTTTTTTTTTTTTGTAGAGACAGAGTCTCACTTTATCGCCCTGGGTAGAGTGCCGTGGCGTCACACTGCTCACAGCAACCTCCAGCTCTTGGGCTTAAGCGATTCTCTTGCCTCAGCCTCCCTAGTAGCTTCTCAGGCTGTTCTTGAACTTATGAGCTCAAGTGATCCACCCACCTCGGCCTCCCAGAGTGCTAGGATTACAGACATGAGCTACTTTGTCCGGCCTGTTCTGATCTTTTGTTTATTTATCTTTTGAGACAGAGTCTCATTATGTCTCCCTCGGTAGAGTGCTGTGGCATCACAGCTCACAGCAACCTCAAACTCCTGGGCTTAAGCAATCAATTCTGTTGCCTCAGCTTCCCAAGTAGGTGGGACTACAGGTACCTGCCACAACGCCCAGCTATTTTTTGTTGAGGTTGTCATTGTCATTTAGCTGGCTCAGGCTGGCTTTGAACTCACCAGCCTCAGTGTATGTGGCTGGTGCTATAACCACTGTGCTACAGGCGCCAAGCCTGTTCTGATCTTTTAAGCACCAGGTCCCCTATTCCCTTCTTGGGGAGTTTTGGGAGATTGTCCAGGCCTGGGAGCCCCCTCTGGTACCTTGACAAATTTATTTTTATATATTTTTTGAGACAGAGTCTTACTCTGTTGCCCAGGTTAGAGTGTCCTGGTGTTAAATAGCTCATAGCAACCTCCAATTCTTGGGCTTAAGTGATTCTCTTGCCTCAGCCTCCTGAGTAGCTGGGACTACAGGCGCCCGCCACAATGCCTGGCTATTTTTTTGTTGCAGTTTGGCTGGGGCTGGGTTCAAACCTGCCACCCTCGGTATATGGAGCCAACACCCTACCCATTGAGACACAGGTGCTGCCACCTTGACAAATTTATTACCTACTGTTGTCCCTGAAAACTGCTGAGAAGTATTACGATCCAACTTGCTGACCTTGCCTTCTACTATCCAAGCACCTGTTCCTAAGACTGGCAGGAAACCGGGGGCTGTATAGGCCAAGCTAGGAGATCCGGCTGTGGGGGGCAGCAGGAAAGCAGCTTCTGTGCACACCCACCTGCTAGAGGGCATGACTCAGATCACCCTACCTCCCTCTACTCTGGACCTTTCAACAGATGCATTTGGTGTTAGCTCCATTGAGCATAGTCCTGGATGTAGTCCACCCCTCTGGGTCGGGCCTCAAAGACTAGGCAATACCCATCCATTGTACTTGGACAGGTGGGAAAAATGAGGCCTAGAGAGAGGAGTAAAGGGGGTCGAGTCTGGGTCTCCTGACTCCCAAATCCAGATTCTGCCCACCATAATTTCCATTTGTCTCAGAAACCGTGAAACCCATCTCCACCACCAGACATCAGCTCCCTCATGCCTCTGCCAGATCCAGGGGTGCAGCAGGTGGGTGGCAAAGGCAGATGTGGATGCAGGCTGCACAGGCAAAAGATGAGCAAAGGGAGATACCCAGTCTGGGGAAGCCAGGGGAAAGGGACAACTCAGTGGCTCGTGGGGGGTTGATCAGGGAGGTTCAAGTAGACTTCTCATTAGAAGTGATGTTGGAACTGAAGTATGGAATGAATAGCTTTTAGAGTAGTGAAAGAAAGGGAAGGGCAAAACGGGCAGAAGCGGGGGGCATGAGCAAAGGCCAGAAGTGAAAGTGCATGAGCTCTGAGCAGCTAGTTGAGGCTGAAGCAGATAGGAGTCCAAGCTTAGCCTAAGGGTGCCATGGAGGACGGGTCTGAATGGCAGGCTGAGAAGTTGGGGTTCTACTCTGGGGCCGCTAAAGAAGCAAGAAAGTGTTTAGAGCTGGTGAAAGGTTGGATATAGGTGTCAAAGACTCCTGGTGACTGCCCTGGAGAGGAAGGAGGCCTAGGTTGGGAAAAAGAGAATGAGAGAGGGTGAGCTTGTGATGATGTAGGGGTGAGTATTGGTGACTTCATGGAAGGGACCCTATCGCCCACAAGTTTGTGCTCTGCCCCGCCGGGCGCTGCGAGGGTTCCGGCTGCCTCCTGGCGGTCGGTAGTAGGGGAGGCCAGCTTGCGCATGCGTGGCAGAGGGTGGTTGGGGCAGGGACGCGTCCTAGAGCCCCCGGCGCCCAGGCATTAATGGCTCCATTAGTGGCCGGGAGGGAGGCGCATTAGCGGCGGCGACGGCGTCTGGCTCCCATTACCACCGGCGGCAGCGGCTGCACCGCAGGCGGCTGGACTCTAGCCTGCCGCGCCGCCTTCTCTGCCCCCACCTTGTCCCCTATTCCTGTTCCCCACGCGGGCCTGGGCAGGGAACCCCTGTCCCCTCATTTCGGCGGAAAAACAGATTGTGGAGCCAGAGAGGCTTGTTCAAATCCCGGCCGTGTTGCCTCCTGATGCAAGGATGCTACCTTTTTCTGAGTGGTAGTCGGGAAAACAGGATGCATGGACCTGTGTAGACCTGGACGGCACCTGGTGAAGGCCGCACCCAGCCCCTGCTCTTACCGGGGATGCGGGTTCCCGCCCGCCCTTAGGGGTAGGGCCCCCAGCATTGGTTCGCCATTCTTCCAATTGGCTGCCATCGCGCATGTCGGCCACCGATTGGCCAAGGCTAGCTTTTCCCTGGTTCTGCGCAATTAACCCCTGTGCGTCTATGTCCTCGCTCTAGATGCCCCCCCCCACCGCAGACATCTCGGGTGCCAGCTGGCCCGCGCCCCACCGCGGCCCGCGTGGGTGTCAGGCCGGCCAGGCGCCCGCCCGCCCTCCCAGCACAAAGCAGCTTTGTAGGGCTTGTTGGGGGTTGGCTGGGGGCCAGGCGGCGAGTGGAAAATCTCGTGAGCACGGGGAGGGGAGGGAACACAGGGCGGCGCCCCCTCCTCTGCCTAGGCCTCGGCGCCTCCCTCACCCCGCGCCTACTGGTCCTCCCAGCCCGGGCGCTGGTACAACTCCCCCTGCCCCCATCCTACCCTCAAACCCGTATCCCGCCCATCTCCCAATCCTTAGGGACGCTCCCCCCACACCTCCCCTATCTCTTTTTTCCTCCTGGTCCCCCTTGCCTACCCCAGCCCCACTCACACTGACTCACCCCAGCGCTATTTTTAGCCCCCCATCCCTGCCGAGCTGCGCCAGCCCAATCCTGGGCTCGTTCCCCAGGCAACCCTGGCCGTCGCCGACGCCCTGGTGGGTGGGTGGGTGGGTGTGTATCTGGAGAGCGGGTGAGGGGAGCTGGGGACACCAGGGTGGTGAGCTGAGGCGGAGACCCGGGTGGGGAGCTGCGGGGCGGTCAGTGGGGGCGGAGTGCCTCACGGGCTCAATAAATGGTGCCCATGAGTTCAGAGCTTGTCTGCCTGTCCCTCAGTCTGTCAGCATCCCTGGCTGCTCGCCCCAGGCCTCTGGGCAGGCCTTGGCCTGTGCTGCCCAGGTGTCTGCTGGTGTCTGCATCTGTGCTTCTTGTCCTTAAGCCAGCTGGGGTGTGGTGGTATAGTGAGGGCTCTTTAGGGGTAATCCTTTTGTGGAATTGGTTAGAGTGCAGGGGGTGGCTGCCATGGCAGTCTTGCCCAGTACCTGCCTCCAGTGAAAGATGGTTTCCTATCTCCTTAGATGAGGTTGGGAACCTAGTTTGGGGAACCCTCCCAGTTTCTCTAACTAGGGAGGCCCCAGTTAGGGTTTGGGATGGCAGGAGAGAGGAAGCTGTCTAGGGATAGGACCTGCTCCCTCCCTTCTGCTCCCAATCCACCCCCACCCAGAGTTCCTCCACCCTGAACAATAGAAGCTAAGTATAGGGCTGGCCAAGAGCCCAGTGCAGGGGGGCCCTTCCCATCCAGATTCCTGCCCCTCCCTGCCAGAGTGGGCCCCCCCACTTGGTTGAACCCGGCCCCAAAAGGGGCCTCTTTCCTTCTTCCTCCATGGGCATGGTGTCTTCTACCAGATGTGCAACCTTCCCAGATGTGTGGGGCCCTCTTTCCCTGTTGTGCCATTGTGCTTGGCTCTTTTTCTCACCCAAAAAAACTGGGGGAGCTGGGGGCAGAGCTCCTGTCCTTGGGCTGCATTGCAGTGGGGAAGGGGTTAACTTGCCAGTAGGTGACTCACTCACCGGTGGGGAGTGGTGGGGGCAGCTGGTGGGGTGATAGTGGGCCACATTGATTTCAGCCTCAATTCCTGCCTCACATTGCAGTCCCTGGGGCAGTGAGGTAATGGAGGGTCTGAGTCTGGGGCTGCATAGGGAGGAGGGGGCAGTCACCTAATAGTCCCTCTGGATCCCCTCCAGGCTCATAGCCAAGTGTCTGGTCCTGCAGTCTCAGGAGGTCAGAGAGCTACAGACCTTCCCTTCCCCTCTGGACTCTGGTTACCCAGTTTTTGCACCCTCTACATGCCTTCAGCTCTGTCAATGCATGGGAAAATGGTTTGTCTGCTCTTGTGGATGACCCAACCAGTATAGGAGCTCAGTCTTGGTCCATCTGAGTCTGTGCAACCATTACCTGCCCAAGTGTGACTTCAGGGCCCCTGCTGGGTGGTCCAAGGCCTCTGCATCTCTACTTGGTGGGCCCTAGACCTTTGCCTTTGTCTTCATGTGTACCCTCTCACCTTTCTGTAGTTCACCATTCTCTCTATAGTCTGACTATATTCCTGGGCCTCTGTTTTGGAATCCTCTGCCTTTGTCCAGTCTGAAGTTAAGTCTTGAGTAATGGAAAGAGCACTTGAGTTGGAGCACTAGGCTGGTACACCTTGGCTGCATGATCTTACACAATTTATTCAATCCCTCTGAGGCTCCTTTTCTTACTTGAAAATGGGTGTAATAAAGTATACCTCCCTAGGTGGCTGTGAGGATTCATTGAACCAAATGATACATATAAGCTCCCAGCAGACAGCAGCCCCAGTGTTAAGTTTCCTTTCCTCCTTGCCTTTTTTGGGGAGGCTGGGTGTGGCTCTCAGACTAGGTTGTCAGGTCCAGTCATGGTGTGCCCTCCTAGGTAGAGGTTCCTGAGTGGCAGAAGAGTGTCAGGCTAGGTAGTTGAGGCTCTGATAACGTGATGGGCCTGGGCACTGACATGGTACCCATGTGTGTGGGGTCAATATGACCATGTCTGTGAGAATTAATGTGTATTGAGAATTTGGGGTGCATTGTGAGTGCTAGGAAGGCTGTATGAGAGTTTGTGAAGATGGAAGAATGTGTGGTTGTGTGAGAGGTATGTGGGATGTGTGTAGTGGACAAGCAGTGACTGTGCTGTGCTCTGTTTGATACGTTGTCTGCATGATTCATTTGGGCTGGTGGGAGTATGATGAGGATACATGTTGGTGAGGCATGTGTGACAGTGCATGGATGAAATGGTTGATGTAAACAGGATAGGTCAAAGTGAGTGTGCAGGATGGTGGGTGGGAGTGACGGACCCTGTTGTTTGTTAGGTAGTACATTTATGTGAGCAGGTGTGTGAGGTGTGTGACGTTGTGGGTGTAAGCTGAGGACATATGCACCCGTGGGGTGTGTAAGAGATAATGGGTGTGGCACTAAAGTATGCTCGAGGCGGGGGAGAGAGTGTGTGTGTGTGTGTGAGAGAGAGAGAGAGAGAAAGGTTGGTGAGGGCTCAGAGATGGCTCGCCCAACCTGCGCGGTTTGCCCTGCGGGGCCAGGCACGCCCAGGCAGGCATGCGAAAAGCAGGCTGAGCCGCGCGTGAGCGTGTTCCTTGCACAGACTAGACACACAACGCCACGCACAACCCCGATGCCTCCGCAACGCGGCGCCCCGGACCGCCCCCTGGCTCGGTGCCTTTACTGCAGTGCGCCCTCCCTGCCACCCTCCTACCGCGGTCCCGCCCCCGCCGGCTTGGGGCCAACCGGAGCCCGCCCCGCCCTGCCCTTATTTGCATATGACTGACGTTCCCCCGGGGCGGCCAATGGGGGCGGGCACGGCGGGGCCTGACCCGCGCGCGGCGGCGGCAGCCAATGGGCTCACGCGCGGGGGGCCGGACTTGCGCGGAAGGCCTTGGGGGAAGCGGGGAAGGGGCGGGGGGAGGCGCGCCGGGGGGAGGGGAGCGCGTAGTAGTGGCGGGGCGGGGAGGCAGCGGTGGTTCGGCGCGGGGCTCGCTCGGAGCGCACGGACGCACGCACGCTGGTCCGTCTGCCCGCCCGGGGCCGGAGGTCGACCCTGCGCTGAACTGCGGGCCCTGGGCCCGGAAAGGCGGGGCGGCGGCGCTGGCAGCTGGGGCGCGCGGGGCCAGAGCCGTTACCCGCCGGAGCTGTGAGGGAGGGAGGGAGCGAGCGAGCCCGAGAGCGGGGAGGGGAGGGGGCCGCCCCCGCGCACGCGCGCCGCACCCCGCCCCGCCCCGGCTGCCCCGCCTGCCCCGCCCGCCGGACTAGGCGAGGGAGGAGGGAGAGGGAGGGGGCGGCGCCGATGGCCCCGGTGCCGCTCGCCCCGTGACGGCCCCCGCGCGCGCCGGGGGGCGGAGCGGGGCCGGTACGCGCTGACCTCCCCCGCCCCCCGGGCGGCGGGAGGCAAGCGGCGCTGTGCGCAGGCGCGCCCGGCGGAGACCCCCGCGTGGGGCGGCCGGAGGGGGGCGGTGGGGGGGGCATGCGGCGACGGCCTCCCGCTCCCCTCGGGCCCAAGCGGCGACGGCTGAGGAGCCGGCTGCGGGCGGAGCGGCGTCGGCCGCTGAGGAGGTGCGAGCCCCAGCTGGGCTCCCCCCGCGCCGGACCATGTACTCGGCCCACAGGCCCCTGATGCCCGCGTCCGGCGCGGCCTCCCGTGGCCTCGGCATGTTCGGTCAGTAGCACCTAAGCTCTTGGACTGCAGGGGTCACAGTGTCGGGTTGGTTTCGTGCGGAGTAACGGTGATGGGGGTATAGTACGGTAGAGACAGAGTAGAAGGGTGACCGGGGAAAGTTAGAGAGCTCGGTCAGGCCGAGTGGTTAGTGACAGCAGGTGGGAGTGTAGCAGGATGGGGAGTATCTAGGGACGGCTATGATGATGAAGTGATGGGATGGAATAGGTCCCTAGAATTGGAGGTGAGGGGTCCGGAGCATTGGCTTTAGAATGAGTTAGAACAGAGCTGCATAAGACCTACTGGTCCTAGGTCAGGAGGCTTTGAGTAGTAAGGCTAAGGACAAGGCTTTGGTAGAGTTAGGTGCTGTTTTCTCAGAGCACAGTGAGGGGCTGGCGTGTTTGTGGTATACTTTGAAAGAGAAAGACCCAGGAACCTGATGGGCAGCACACTGGGGAGGGGTTCAGGAAGGGGCAGGACCAAAGGGCTGCCCTCCATTGTTTGCTGGCTCCCTTCTAACCCTACTCCTCAGAAAATGAGGCCCTGATGAGAAATATCTTTATGAAGGGAGGAACAGGTTCAGGTCCCTAGGGGCTTTTATAGGGTTGGAAGACCCAGCAGGTTTCCTAGCCTGCAGTACCCCAGGGGTAGGGGACAGAGTCGTCCCGGAGTCTTGAGTGCCGTCCAGTGCTGTCTTCCTCTGATCCCAGTCCACTGTTGCCTTGAGGTCTACTTTTTTCTTTGTCACCCCTCACATAATCAGGTCTGGAGGCCAGTGCCTTACACGGAGCTCCCCTGGTCCAGGCTTCTGAAGGCATTGGGGGGGGGGGTCATCTCAGGTCAGGTTGGTCTGGATTAGGGGGTGGCTTGAAGTGATGGAGACCAGGGCTAGGGCGGTTCCCTCCTCTCTTTTTCGACTTCCCCGAGCAGGGGCCTCTCTTCTCTGCTGGTTCCACTTCCCCCAGGGAGCCAGGCAGTGAGAGGGGAAGCCCACTCCTAGCGCCCGCCCCAGAAATCTAGCCAGGGGCGGGTCCCAGCCCAGGGCTCCCCCTTCTACTGTCCACCTCCTGGGGCTAAAGATTGGACCCCTGAGATCAGCCCCTTGGTGAGGAAGCATCTTCCTGTGCATATCTTCAAGGAAACACCTGGCATTTTTGCCTTTTCTGGGCAGAGACTTAACAATTCTCTCTTCTGCCCCATTGTCTGGGCCTTTTCTTCTTAGGAGTTTACCACACCCTCCCCTTTTTCTGGGCAAGAGGTCTGGACACAGGGCTAAAGAAAAGCTGAAGGTTTTTTGGGAAAGGGTGAGAGGCCTCTTCATGAGTAGTAGATTCTTTTTAGAGGGGAAAAGGGAGAGCTGTTTGAGCCACCTGTGCCCAGCCAGGGAAGAGCAGGTCTGGCTCCCTGACATCTGGTCCGGAGGGAAGGACAGGAGAGAGCCCCTCCTACCCCATAGCTGGGTGAAACCCTATAGCCTATGGGTAATGGACAGGGGGTCGAAGGAGCAGGGAGACAGGGCCATCTGCCTCAGGAAAGCGAAAGGGTGTGGGAGATCAAGGTGAGGGGCCATGTTGGATGGCGTCTTGGGTCCTGAGAATGTGGCATGACTAGAGTGGGGGGTTCCCAGCCCAGCTGAGGTCTTGGGGCTGGGGAGTATGGGATGGCAGCTAAGCGTGACCTGGTTTGTGGCAGGAGCAAATCATTCCTCTGGCCTGATCCCTGGTGGCAGGGCTTGTGGCGGTTGGTTGGGGGAGGAGTGGGGCGTGAGTACTATTTCCTTTCCCTGCTTCTGTATTCTTTTTTATAAATCTAGAAACCTTTCAGGGAGGAGTTTTTCCTGAGTTACGTCACATGAATGAGCCCATGAGGCTTGGTTTGGGGGAGGGGGCTGTAAAGAAGGTGGGAGTCACTCACTGCATTCAGGGTAAGGAAGAACTTGAGTCAAGGGTCAGGGCCAAGTTCTCTTGCTGCACAGCTCACCTGACTGCTTTCTACAGTGTGGACGAATGTGGAACCTCGCTCTGTGGCCGTATTCCCCTGGCACTCCTTAGTCCCCTTCCTGGCACCCAGCCAGCCCGACCCCTCTGTGCAGCCGAGTGAGGCCCAACAACCTGCCAGCCATCCAGTGGCCTCCAACCAGAGCAAAGGTGAGGGATGGGGGAATGTGGGAAGGCATGTGATAGGGTCCCAGGTGGCCTGGGAGCCTCTGATTTACCTCTCTGTCCACAGAACCTGCTGAATCGGCAGCTGTTGCTCATGAACAGCCACCAGGTGGGGCAGGGAGTGCTGACCCTGGACGACCTCCTGGAGCCACATGCCCTGAGAGCCCAGGGCCTGGACCTCCACACACTTTGGGGGTGGTGGAACCTGTTAAGGGTCCCCCTCCCATCACTGAGGAGGAGGCCCCCATCGCCGCAGGAGAGCCTCGGTTGGACAGTGAGACAGAGAGTGACCACGATGATGCGTGAGTTCCCTGAGCGTTGGGACTAGGGAGTGGGGTGGCCCGAGACATGGCCCTCACTGTCCCTGATGCCCTACTGCAGCTTCCTCTCCATCATGTCTCCTGAGATCCAGTTGCCTCTGCCACCTGGAAAACGGCGGACCCAGTCCCTCAGTGCCCTGCCCAAGGAACGGGACTCATCTTCTGAGAAGGATGGGCGCAGCCCCAACAAGGTGCCTTATTTCTGTCTGTCCCCTGTTCACTCTTAACCCCATGATCACTCAAGCCTGTCTCCCTCGTCTAATATATGGCTACCAAAGCTTGTCTCTCTCGTTCTAATTATCCTGCTCTGGGCTATGTTTAATGCAGCGGGAGAAGGACCATATCCGACGGCCCATGAATGCCTTCATGATCTTCAGCAAGCGGCACCGGGCCTTGGTCCACCAGCGTCATCCCAACCAGGACAACCGGACTGTCAGCAAGATCCTGGGCGAGTGGTGGTATGCCCTGGGGCCCAAGGAAAAACAGAAGTACCATGACCTGGCCTTCCAGGTAAAGCCTCTTCCTCTTGAATCCTCCAGATTTCCTCTGGTGTGGAGTTGGGTAAATGAAGGATCCCCCTCCCTTCTCCTGCCAGGTGAAGGAGGCCCACTTCAAGGCCCACCCAGATTGGAAATGGTGCAACAAGGACAGAAAGAAGTCCAGCTCAGAAACCAAACCCACGAGCCTAGGGCTAGCAGGAGGGCACAAGGAGACACGGGAGCGGAGCATGTCAGAGACGGGAACTGCTGCTGCCCCTGGGGGTTAGTCAGCCCCTTGGCTTGCCCACCCTGCCACCTTTCTCCCTGAGAACTGCCAGCTGCCTATTTGCTTGCTCACCCCCTACCCAGCAGCTCCTTTCTGCTTTGTCACTTTCATTTGATGACCCTTACCTAGAAAGGAAATGACAATTGTTTCATGTGAAGGAGCCAGGGAGATCCAGACAGATGAGCGATCTTGTTACCAACTGTGGTTTATTGAGTGCTTACTACATGCCAGGCACCACGGGGAATATGAGCCTGAGTACTCAAAACCACATTTTGTTTCCAGATGAGGAAACTGAGGCTTAGAGAGGCAAAATCAGTTGCTTAAAGTCACAAACAAGTGGCAGAGATAAACCCCAACTTGGCTGACCTCCAATAGCATAGTTGGAACCACTGTAGTTCAGTGCCCCTAGTCGGCCGGGTCTACTTACTGAGGTGTCTTGTGTTTTGGCAGTGTTCTGGGGCACTCTTTGGAAATGATCCTGTGGCCATGGCTCTGCAACTCTGTGAGGGTGGGATATTAGTTGTTTCCTTTGTGAGATGATGGCACTGAGGCTCCACAGGCCAATGGTTAGATAGCCAACACAACACAAACCTGTCTCCAGGCCTACTTAGTCTCAGAAGGGCTGCCTTCCAGGGAATGGGCTTGCTTCCTGCAACCCCATGGGGCACGACCCAGCACGACAGAGGTGCTGGACTGGTGGGTGGTGTTTTGTTTTTCACTAAGTGGTCCAGGAATTCCAGCTTTCTGCTCAGTAGATCTAGAAATACCCATGTGTTGTTTAGCCATTCATGGTGCTGATGAGAGTCTTTTTGACTCTGTGACAGTCAACCCCTACTTTACAGTATCCTCTGAGCTCCTGTCGGTTGCAGCCCAGACACTCTTGAGCTCAGATACCAAGGCTCCAGGGAGCAGCTCCTGTGGGGCAGAACGGTTGCACGCAGTTGGGGGACCTGGCTCAGCCCGGCCCCGAGCCTTCTCCCACAGTGGGGTACACAGCCTGGACGGCGGAGAAGTAGACAGCCAGGCACTACAGGAATTGACGCAGGTCTGGGGTACAGACCACCCAGGGGTGGGCAGGGAGGGCTGTCCAAGGAAGCCACCCAGCTGAACTCTCCCTGCCACTTGTCTTGCAGATGGTGTCTGGTCCTACATCATACTCTGGCTCAAAGCCTTCCACCCAGTATGGAGCTCCAGGCCCCTTTGTAGCCCCCAGTGAGGGAGGTGCATTGGCAGCCAGTGGGCGGCCTCCACTGTTGCCCACCCGAGCCTCTCGTTCCCAGCGCGCAGCCAGTGAAGACATGACTAGTGATGAGGAGCGCATGGTCATCTGTGAGGAGGAAGGGGATGATGATGTCATTGGTGAGCATTTCAGGGCTCAGAATTCTGCCCAGCAATCAGCAAGCCAAGGCTTGGAGGGTGCATACCACTTTGACCCCCTAGGCTACTTTGTTTTTTTTCCCATGTATGAGTGCATACATTAATTTTGGGCCCTCCTGCCTTGAGAAGTCCTCAGCCAGGCAGGAAACCTAGAGGACGTGGGCATGACCAGTTCATCAGGCATGATGTTAGATTCTATTGCCCTTGTGTACTTATGCATCTGCATTGAACAGGTGGGCATGACCCTGGGCTGAGGAGTAGCCTTCCTGGACACCACTCACTGCCCCCTTGGGGTAGAGCTGAGGCTAGAGCCCAGTCTCCAGATTGTTTATCCAGCCCCTTGCCCCTACTGTTCCCTTCCTTCTGTTGCCTCAGCTGATGATGGCTTTGGGACCACTGACATTGATCTCAAGTGCAAGGAGCGGGTGACCGACAGCGAGAGTGGAGATAGCTCTGGGGAGGACCCAGAGGGCAACAAGGTGAGGGTTTGGCATATGGTGCTGTCCTGTCACATTCACTCTTAAGAGGGGGAGATTAAAGTCCAGAGAGGACAAGCTACTCACCCTGTGGGGAGTTGAGTCAGAGTTGAGGCCCTCAGCTGGCCAGGGCACAGGCTTAGGCTGGCCTAGCCTAGGGGTGGGTATTTAGGTACCTATACTTCCTGACCTAGGGTGTCTCCATTTTCCTTCTACCCAGGGCTTTGGTCGGAAAGGATTTTCACCTGTGATCCGTTCCTCCTTTACTCACTGCCGTCCGTCGCTGGACCCTGAGCCCCCAGGGCCTCCAGATCCACCTGCAACCTTCAGTAAAGGCTATGGTCCCACCTCATCATCCTCTTCATCTTCGCCTGCCTCTTCAACCTCAGCAGCCACGTCCTTCTCACTGGGCTCAGGAACCTTCAAGTCCCAGGAGTCTGGTCAGAGCAGCACAGTAGGCTCACTGCGGCCCCCACCCCCTGGGGCTGGGGTCCCAGCAACACCTTCAAAGGCTATTCGGTTCCTCTCAACGGATCTTGCTACCTTCCGGCGCAAGAGGCCTGAAAGTGTGGGAGGCCTGGAGCCACCAGGCCCCTCAGTCATTGCAGCGCCTCCCAGTGGAGGAGGAAGCATCCTGCAGACACTGGTCCTGCCCCCAAACAAGGAGGAGCATGAGGGCAGTGGAGCCAGGGTGCTCTCAGCTCAGGCTCCATCACTAGCATATGGGGCCCCAGCAGCTCCCTTGTCCCGCCCTGCTGCCACCATGGTCACCAATGTGGTGCGGCCTGTCAGCAGCACTCCTGTGCCCATCGCCTCTAAGCCCTTCCCTACCTCTGGCCGGGCTGAGGCATCTCCAAATGACATAGCAGGTGCCAGGACTGAAATGGGCACTGGGTCCCGGGTGCCTGGGGGTTCCCCACTTGGTGTCAGCTTAGTGTATTCGGACAAAAAGTCGGCAACAGCCACCTCACCAGCCCCACACTTGGTGGCTGGGCCCCTATTGGGCACCGTAGGGAAAGCACCTGCTACCGTCACTAACTTACTAGTAGGCACCCCAGGCTATGGGGCCCCTGCACCCCCTGCTGTTCAATTTATTGCCCAAGGGACCCCTGGCAGTGGGACCACTGCAGGCTCAGGAGCAGGTGCTGGAAATGGCCCGAATGGGCCAGTACCTCTGGGTATCCTGCAACCAGGTGCCCTGGGCAAGGCTGGGGGAATCACCCAGGTACAGTACATCTTGCCCACGCTGCCCCAGCAGCTTCAAGTGGCACCTGCCCCAGCACCAGCCCCTGGGACCAAAGCAGCGGCTCCCAGTGGCCCTGCACCCACCACCAGCATCCGTTTCACCCTCCCTCCGGGCACCTCTACCAACGGCAAGGTCCTGGCCGCCACTGCACCCACTCCTGGCATCCCCATCCTGCAGTCTGTACCCTCCGCCCCACCCCCTAAAGGTGAGGCCTGGGCCGGGCAGCACAAGGAGAGGGGCCACAGACCTGGTTGGCTCCCTTGTAACCTTTTCCTTTCTTGCCTTTTAACTTCCAGCTCAGTCAGTTTCTCCCGTGCAGGCCCCACCTCCGGGTGGCTCAGCCCAGCTGCTGCCTGGGAAGGTACTAGTGCCCCTGGCTGCCCCTAGCATGTCAGTGCGGGGTGGAGGGGCTGGCCAGCCGCTGCCCCTGGTGAGCCCGCCCTTCTCAGTACCTGTACAGAATGGTGCCCAGCCACCCAGCAAGGTGAGGGCACTCTGCTTGTGGCCCCATTTTTCTCTCCTGGCCTTCTGCTGGGTATCGGCTCTTGTGCCCCACTCTTTCTGTCTTTGTCTTTCTTTTGGTTATCGTCTTTTCCTTCTGTTTATGTGTCTGTCTCTGTTTTGCCATCTTCCTTGATGCCTGTGCAGCCTGAGTCTTTTCTGTTTCTCGAGTCCTCAGTGTTTATGCCTTATTCCTTTTCCATGTCCCCACCTTTTGTTATCTTTCCCATTCTGTCCTGATTCCCAACTTCCGTGTTCCCTGCTTTTGCTTAGATTCTTGCTCTTAGATCTTGGTCCTCCCTCTGCCCTATACTGGGACCACAGCTCACCCCAGACTGTGGGTGCCCTTCCCCACAGATCATCCAATTGACTCCAGTGCCTGTGAGCACACCCAGCGGCCTGGTGCCGCCCCTGAGCCCAGCCACACTTCCTGGACCCACCTCCCAGCCCCAGAAAGTCCTGCTGCCCTCTTCCACCAGGTAATTGCAGCTGAGCCCTCCTTCAGAGGCCAGGGAAGGAGTGGGGTAGGGCCAGCTCACCTTACTCCTCCATTTCCTTTCCTTGTGGCAGAATCACCTACGTGCAGTCAGCGGGCGGGCACGCGCTGCCCCTGGGTACCAGCTCTGCATCTAGCCAGGCTGGAACAGTCACCTCGTATGGGCCCACGAGCTCTGTAGCTCTAGGCTTCACCTCACTGGGGCCCAGTGGCCCCGCCTTCGTGCAGCCCCTTCTCTCAGGTGAGGGGCAGCCTGGCAGGCAGCGCTGGGGACCCAGGGTGGGGCTGAGGCAGCCTGGGCCCTAATTTGGTCCCCTGCCTTTCCTTCTCTGTGTCTTTCTCAGCAGGCCAAGCCCCACTGCTGGCTCCTGGCCAAGTGGGTGTGTCACCTGTGCCCAGCCCCCAGCTGCCGCCTGCCTGTGCAGCCCCTGGAGGTCCTGTCATAACGGCATTTTACCCTGGAAGCCCTGTGCCCACCTCTTCAGCACCCCTGGCCCAGCCATCCCAGGCCCCTCCAAGTGTGGTCTACACTGTGGCCACCAGTACCACCCCACCTACTGCCACCATTCTGCCCAAGGGCCCACCTGCACCAGCCACTGCCACTCCAACCCCTACTAGTCCTTTCCCCAGTGCCACAGGTGGGTATCAGACTAAGGGCAGAGTGAGTTGGGGGACCTAGGGGATGGGCTCTAGTCAGGCCTGACTTAGCAAATGCTCTCTTCTCCACCTGCAGGCTCCATGACCTACAGCTTAGTGGCCCCCAAGGCCCAGCGGCCTAGCCCAAAGGCCCCGCAGAAAGTGAAGGCGGCTATCGCCAGCATTCCTGTAGGCTCCTTTGAGGCAGGTGCCTCTGGGCGATCTGGCCCTGCACCCCGGCAGTCTCTGGAGCCTGGCCCTGTCCGTGAGTCAACTGCCCCAGAGTCTGAACTTGAGGGGCAGCCCACACCTTCGGCTCCTCCGCCACCCCCAGAGAGCTGGACTCCCACAGCCCGGAGCGGTACCCCACCACCTCTGGCTGCTGAAGAGCGGACCAGCACCAAAGTTCCTGACACCATGGTGAGCATCTGTAGGTGTGGGGTACCTGCTGTGCCCAGCTTTGCCCCTCTGCTATCATTGCTTTTCTGTCCTGCTCCTCTTCACTCCCATGCCCTTGTGTCCCTCAGGTTCAAAGGTCTCCTCTGTCCATTCTGCCTGCCTGTGTTGTATCCCTTGCCCTTCGGCGGTCCATGCTTTGCCCTTGTTAAGTCATGTGACTAGGTCTTCTCCAGGGGTCCACATGTCAGGCTGTCTCAGGTTTCACCTCTGTCCTGCCCTTGCTATGGTGAGGCTGAGCTTAGTGTTCCCCATCCCTGCCCTTCTCCACTCTAGGCCAGCAAATTCCCCGGCTCATCTTCAGACTGGCGTGTCCCTGGGCAGGGCCTGGAGAGTCGTGGGGAGCCTCCCACCCCGCCCAGCCCAGCCCCAGCTCCAGCCACAGTCTCTGGTAGCAACAGCAGCAGCAGTGAGGGCAGCAGCGGGAGGGCAGCCGGGGACACTCCTGAACGAAAAGAGGCGGCGAGTACTGGCAAGAAGGTGAAGGTGCGGCCCCCACCCCTGAAGAAGACCTTTGACTCTGTGGACAAGTGAGCATGGGCTGGCATCTTGGTGGAGTATGTGGGGTGGTAGAAGCAGGGGCAGATGGAGCCTGAGGCAGAGGAGGTGACCCTGCCGGCTCTCCAGCAGGGTCCTGTCAGAGGTAGACTTTGAGGAGCGTTTTGCTGAGCTACCTGAGTTTCGGCCTGAGGAGGTGCTGCCCTCTCCGACCTTACAGTCTTTGGCCACTTCACCCCGGGCCATCCTGGGCTCTTACCGCAAAAAGAGGAAGAACTCTACCGGTAGGCAAGCACTGGGCACCTGGGGTAGGCAGGCGGAGGAACAGACTAGTGCTTCCTCCACTGAACCTGTTTCTGTTTTTGTTTGATCAGACCTGGACTCAGCGCCTGAGGATCCCACCTCACCGAAGCGCAAAATGAGGAGACGCTCCAGCTGTAGCTCAGAGCCCAACACCCCCAAGAGTGCTAAGTGTGAGGGGGACATCTTCACCTTTGACCGTACAGGTACGAACGACAGGGTAGCCAGAGCTGTTGGGGCCTGAGTTATTTCCAGGGCCTGCAAGAGTAGGGTCTTGGGGGAGGCAGTTAGATAAGAGGTGAGTTGAGTGTCACTCAGAGGAAGCATAGCAGGATAAGAGTGGGTTCTGAGGTCCATCAGGCCCCTAAAGTTGCCATGTGACCGTGGGCAGGTCCCTTCTCTGATTCCTTTGTGAAATAAAATTCATTAAGAGCTTAAGTCGATAGTCAGATGGATGGCAGGGAGGCCCAAGCTGCTGTTGTACCCTTGACCATGCTGTTCCCTGGTCAGGTACAGAAGCTGAGGATGTACTGGGGGAACTGGAGTATGAGAAGGTACCATACTCATCACTGCGGCGTACCCTGGACCAGCGCCGGGCCCTGGTCATGCAGCTCTTTCAGGATCATGGCTTCTTCCCATCAGGTGATTGTGTCTTGGAGTTGTGGGGGTCACTCAGATGTGACCTGCCTACCCATCTCATCCTGTCCTCCCTACCATCTTTCTGTCCCCAGCCCAAGCCACTGCAGCCTTCCAGGCCCGCTATGCAGACATCTTCCCCTCCAAGGTTTGTCTGCAGCTAAAGATACGGGAGGTGCGCCAGAAGATCATGCAGGCAGCCACTCCCACGGAGCAGCCCCCTGGAGCTGAGACCCCTCTCCCTGGACCACCCCCTACTGGCACTGCTGCTGCCCCTGCCCCGACTCCCAGCCCTGCTGGGGGCCCTGACCCCACCTCACCTGGCTCGGACTCTGGCACAGCCCAGGCTGCCCCACCACTGCCTCCACCCCCAGAGTCAGGACCCGGGCAACCTGGCTGGGAGGGAGCCTCCCAGCCTTCTCCCCCACCCCAAGGCCCGTCTACAGCTGCCACAGGCAGGTGAGGGAACCTTGAGATCCCAGGACTCAGAGTACCCCCCTCAGGACATGGACAAGTGTGTAGGTGGCAGGAATGGGGGTGCAGGATGGTTCCTTCTCCCCAACAAAGCCATTTCGTCCTTTACAGTTTGGGGCGGGATGAGGCCTGCTCCTCTTGTATATAGCCCCTTGCCCCTCAGCTCCCTCCCTGTGCTGGGGGGCAGCTGAGTGGAAGCAGGGGCAGTCTCCCTCCACTGAGCCCCTGTACATAACTTGGACTGGAGTGTATGACCTTCAGAGCTTTTTACTATATGCAAAATGGCTCGTGTAAGGGCTGCAAGCTGGAGGGTAGCATGGGCCTTGGGCTACAGGGAGGTGCCTGTGGAGTGGGGGGAGTTCATGAACCCCTTTTTTCCCCAGAGGGGCTGGACTCAGGTTAGTTTGGGGGTGGGGGCTCCTGCACTTTGCCACAGGCATGGGGAGGATTCTCTCCTCACCCCCTCTGCCCTCCCCAACTTGGGTTGTACTTTCTAAGAAGGTGATTCCCCTACCCTTTCCCCATCCCCAAAACAAAACATGTTGATCATGTGCAATATTTCTTACTGTGCCGAGAAGCCACAATGACCGAGATTAAAGCTGTTTAACACACCCGTGTGGCTGCCTGCTCTAAATGGGGAGGAGTGATGGTTGTGCCAGTCCTATCCCCAAATTGTTGTGGAGTGACATGTTTTCCACAAAGTGGGGCAAACAACTCTAAGACCACCAGCCCTAACATAAGAGGAGACCCTGACTTGCTATGGATTAGGCAGCGCTCACTAGCCTGGGAGCCATAGTACTCAGGGAGCTGGTAACTACTTTTCCCCTTTCTCAGCCATGCAGCTGGCTGAGACAATATGGCAAGGGGCTGTGAGAAAAGCAGTTGGCTCTTACTGGTTCTGGAATCATTTTTCCTCAAGAAACAGATCAAGAGAAGTTTTTGCCACTGAGGTCCCAGCATAGAGTCCACACTGTGTGGATTCCTCCATCCTGAGTCCTGCTGCCCCCATGTGGCTTGGGCCAGCATGGCAGTCAGACTAGAAGGAGTTTCTCCCGGGTATACCCCTTCCACTCAGCACCTGGAAACACTGAGCACTGGTGGAGACACAGATACCCACACCTGGCATGAGAGGAACATAGGAAGTGACATCTAAGCTAGGGCCAGAGCACCAGAAGTTCCAGTAAGGGGTACAGCACATGCGGAGACTAGAGGGACAGCATACAGTAGGCTTGAATACACTGGGTCACTATGTCCCCAGATTTCTTGCTTGACTTTGCTCCTATAGGGTAGTGCTGGCAAGCTAGTCCCACCTATTGTTTACTGATTGGTAGCACCTGCTTGAAGCACACAATTGTGAATAGTGTTAATTCACCTGAGTCTGCAAAACCAGAGTTCCTTGATGGATGTGACATCTGCCTTGTGCAGAAATAGAACCATCCCACAGAACTGCAGGTCATAGATGAGGGTGAGCCACTGGTGGTGGTACTCAGCAGGCTTGACCACACACTAGGAAACAGGAGACAGTGGAAGGAGAATTTAATGTGGGAAGGTAGAATGCTTAGGGTGTGGGCTCTGGAAGGGAAACACCTTGGCCCTGGTCTTGGGCCAGCAGACGCAGAAGCAGGGAGTGCAGGGACCGGCAGACAGGTGTGTAGCCCAAGCGGCTCAGATGCAGGTAATCGTACATGTCATGGTGGCTTATGGTACCATCTGAGTGTACGAAGCCAGGGTCAGCATCCAGGAAGT
>CAUYON010150086.1:0-12963 GCA_963573935.1 Arctocebus calabarensis
TGATGGGGGGACAGGAAGATGAATCATATAATAATTTTATCTTAAGGATTTGTGGAGCCACACTTGTGGTACATCTTAGACGGGTACAGGTGAACCTTACTAAATGCAGAATACAAATGTCTTCATACAATAACTAAGAAAATGCCACGAAGGGTATGTTAAACAGTTTGATGAAAACATTTCAGATTGTATATGAAGCCAGCACATTGTACCCCTTGATTGCACGAATGTACACAGCTATGATTTAATAAAAAAAATAAAGGATCATAATAATTGAAAATGAGAGACAAGATTTAAATTTTAAAAGCAAGTACAAATGTTTTAGCAAATTCTAGAAGTTAAAGTTGAGGATTAAACAGCTTCTAAAGAGGCAAGAAAGACCAAAGCAAGTAATTAGGGAAGGTTCCATGGAAGAAGTGTTCTGTTAAACTGTGATGGATAGATTTAGAATTGTGGGGATGAGGGAGAAAGACATGCAGTATCACACCTCTACCACTTGTTAACTATTTTTTATTTTCTAGATAAGAGATACTTTGTAAATTAAGCACTCTATATTTTTAATACATCTAATCCTCAAAAATCACTGTGTAGACAGGTTGTTGTTATCTCTGATTTACTGGTAGGAAATCTAGGCTCCCGGTATAAAATAAATGGCAGCACAAAAACCTGAACCAAGATCCAGCTGTAGTGGCATGAATGAAGCTAGAAACCTTAACACACAAAATGATGATTAGGAATAACTGAGCCATTGATTGGGTTTAGGTGGAAAATCAGACAAATATAATAAAAGAGAGTAATGGTTAATGAAATTGGAAATTTGCCAGAGTGCGCCCTGGAGGTCATCAAATATCTGTGTAGGACTTTATAGAAAATTTTTGACTAGGTGGTGAAATAATTTGATAGCTTGAAAGTAAGAATGAAGAAAGGTTACTGATTTGATAATCAGCTGGCAATTAATATAGCAAACTCATCTATTCAGTAATTTCTCTATACCTCTTACCTCTCTAATTGTGAGGCAAATGTTGCCAGTGTTGGTAATAATGAGGGCAGAGAATTGACTAGATGTGGAAAGGGGAAGGAACTGGTTTCATTAGGTACTTTATCCCCTGCCTTCACGTTATCAACTTTTTAAATGATCCATTTGATGCCTCTCAATAGTGGATAACATAAGAGTAGTAATAACAATAAATATCATTTATTGAGCATATATTTTAGAATGTGCTGATTTCCTTATGTATATTATCTTATTTAGCCTTCAAAATAACTTTATGGGATAGATAAATATTAACTGTATTTTGCAAGTAAGGAAAGTGAGGTTAAATGCTTAAACAACTTACTTATGATTAACAATACAAGATTTACTCAATGTTTGTCTCTAAAGCCATTAAAATATAAAAGTTGTATTTTAGCACTGATTTTTTTTTGTAATGTTTCACTCTAAGAGGTATGGCATATTTGCAATGCCATTTTCTGAGCTTGAATGCTACTGCTTACTTACACATTTTTGATAATTTTATAGTTTTATTTTGTATAGTTTTTTCTTTTTTTTGATATCACAAGTCATTCTGAGAATGATAATAGCAGAACATTTATTTAGCACTTACTCTGTGGCAGTCTCTGCTATACCCTCTGTATTAAACATATTTAATTCTTACAACAACCCTACTAGGGTTATCATCATTTTACACTGAGGAAACAGGGAGAGAGAATATATCCAGATCCTAAGATCAAAATCAGCATTCGAACTCAGGAGTCTATCTCCTTCACCTACGCTTTTATCCACAAACTTATGAGTTCTTTTGACAACAGATAAAGTGTAGGTTTTTAGGGGTTTTACTTCATTATTTTTGGTGTGTTTTACTGTTAAAAATCATATTTATTTGTGATTTGTGAACCCATTACAAACAAACATATTACAGACAAACTTGCCTTCAGTTTTTTAAAAGTATCACTTTACAAGCTTGGAGTTGGCAAGATTGCATTTATTTCCACTGCACATTAAGTTTGTTCTTATTTTTTATAAAAATTGTAATTTTTTTGGTATATAATAGTTGTACATATTTTTGGGATATAAATGATATTTTGATACATGTGTATGATATATGATGACCAAATAGGTATTTGGGATACCTATGACCTCAAATAGGTCCCTTTTCTTTGTGCTTTAAACATTCTAATTTTTCTCCGCTAGTTATCATTTGTTTGTTTGTTCATTTTGGAGACAAATTTTTGTTCTATTGTCCAGGCTAGAGTGCAGTGGTATCATCATAGCTCACTCCAGCGTTAAACTTCTGGGCTAAAGTGATCCTCCTGTCTCAGCCTCCCGAAATGCCAGGATTAGATGTGTGAGCCACCATGCAAAACCTCTTCCAGCTATTTTGAAGTATAGAATAAACTATTATTAACTATAATCTCCCTTCCATATTATCAAATACTAGAGCCTATTCCTTTTATCTATGTTTGTACACATTAAATAATTTCTCCTTATCCTCCCTATCTCTTCCCTTCCCCAGCCTCTGCTAACCATCATTTTATTCTCTACCTCCATGAGATCAACTTTTTCTGCTCCTGCATATGAGTGAGAAATCATCAGGGATCTGCAAATCAAAATCACAATCACATCTCACTCCTATTGAAACTCTTATTGAGACAAAAAGTAATAGATGCTGAGAAAGGCGAACAGTCATACACTGTGGAAATGTAAATTAGGATAGCTATTATGGAAAACAGTATGGAGGTTTCCCTTAAACATAAACCAGTTCTATCATATGACCCGCAATCCCACTGCTGAGAATATATCTCAAAAAAGGAATTCATTATACTGAAGTGTTATCTTCACTCCTGTGTCTATTGCAGCCCTGTTCTAATGGCCAAGATATAGGATTAACCTAAGTGCTTATCAACAGATAAATGGATAAATAAATAGTGGTATAAACAATGGAATATTATTCAGCCATAACAAAGAATAAGAGAAAATCCTGTCATTTGCAGGAATATGGATGGGACTGGAGGCCATTATGTTAAGTGAAATAGCCAAGATTGTGTTTTAATGATAGCTATCAAAAAATTTCACTCAAAGGATCATTATTTTATTATTTTTCCTAGCAATGAAAACTTTTAAAGATTAAATGCATGATGAATTTTTTATTTATATTTACCCTCATTAACTCTGGAATGGTGCTTGGGGGAGAATAAATTGACACTTAAAAAATAGTATCTTTACACATGGTATTTTTTGAGGCTCATTGGTACCCCTGAGGGGTTTCTAGGCTAGAAGTATATCTAATAGTTATTTGGAAGGTTTCCTAAGGCTATAAATTTCTGTCTTTTTGTTTCTATGAGTAAAATAACATTGTTGTGGGTAAAGGACTGCCTCTCTTTAGGTTCATTCATTCCACAAATTTCACAGAGAAAAAAATAAAGACAAAGTCCACATTTATCATTGCATTGGCTCGTAATTAGTCTCTTTTGCCATTTTTGATAACTTCTATTCAAGAGTTGATGGTTAGCTTTACAATCCTAGGTACATTCCCTTGGAACCATCATTATATCTTTGTGTATAAGCATAGAATCAAGGAAGTTTATCCTAAGTTTTTGCTGTTATTTTTAGAATACTTATAACTCTATTAGTCATCCTTATTTTAAGCCTTTGTGTTAATGTATGCTAACTTTTCCTTTTTTAATTTTCATATAAACTTACTGAGGTTATTATTCTATATACAGACCTTGTGATAACCCAATTTGGTAAGAGGAAACAAGATAAGCCCCCCAAATGTTTATTTACTTTGATGCAGTAAATCTGTGTACACAAAGATATTTATTATATATTTATGATGCTTAAAAATGGAAAAAATGGATATACTCAGAATTGGAGATTGGTTAAATATAGTGCTTCCATTTGATAGAATATTTAGCCACTAAATTTTATGTTTTAGAAAAATAATTATTGACTTAGAGAAATGTTCATAATATAATACTTGGTCAAGATGAATAATACTTTTATATAATTTTAAATGTCTATCAAAATACAAAAAGTAAAAATCAGTAATAGTTATCTTTGTATAATGGACTTTTATGAGTGACTCTCCCCATCATTTTGATCTTCTGAATTTCTTTTCCATATAGATATAAAGTACTTTTATAACTGGTATAAGAAGTTAGTCAAATACAAAGTCAGTATTATCCACCAAATTGTTACATGTTTTATTTTCCTTTATTGTGCGACCTACTATACCAGTGGTTCTCAAACTTCCTGATGCTGTGACCCTTTAATACAGTTCCTCATTTTGTGGTGACTCCCAACAATAACATTATTTTTGTAGCTACTTCATAACTGTAATTTTGCTATTGTTATGAATCTTAATGTAAATATCTGATATGCAGGATGGTCTTAGGTGACCCCTGTGAAAGGGTCATTTGACCCCCAAAGGGGTCATGACCCATAGGTTGAGACCCAGTGAACTATACAGCTTTCCTAAGAGAAATAGTGGAATGATGATGAAATTAGAAAAATTTGCATCTGTTAATGACTAGAGTAAAAAAATGACATGATGTGTTGTTGAAATTTGATGTTTTCACTAGCATATTGAAAAGATACCATCTCTTTCCCTGTTTAGACAGGTAAAGGATTTGTGTGTGTGTGTGTGTGTGTATGTGTTTAGATAGGATGTTACTCTGTCACCCAACCTAGAGTTCAGTGACAACTATCATAGTTCCCTGTAAACTTGAACTCCTGGGATCAAGCAATTCTCCTTCCTCAGCCTCCCAAGTAGCTGGGACTATAGGCCGCACCACCATGCTTGCTAATTTTTTAATTGTTTGTAGAGACAGGGTCTTGCTGTATTGCTCAGGCAGGTCTCAAACTCCTGGCCTCAAGCACTTCTCCCACCTCAGTCTTCCAAAGTGCTAGGATTACAGACATACACCATCAAGCCAGGCTTGGCTTTTTTTTTTTTTTTATGGTCCAAATCTATCATATGACCTAATCTTTTCTTTTTTTTTATTGAATGATAGCTGTGTACATTAGTTCAATCATGGGGTACAGTGTGGGGGCTTCACATGCAATCTAAGATATTTTATCAACCTGATTGACATACTGTTCATGATATTTTCTCGTTTACTATATGAAAACATTTTTGATCCATATTTAGAAATTTTCTCCTGACCCTTCTAATATGTACCACACATGTGATCTCACCTTTTGTCCCATCTCCCCCCACCCTCTCCCTCCCCTTCCCTTCCTCTCCTCTTTCCCCATCTTCCTGTGCAATAAATGGGTTGTAACCTTCACTTGAACGATAAAGAATTTGTCTCATATTAGGGATGTATGCATTGGATACTTTTTCTTCCATTCTTGAGATACTTTGCTAAGGAGAACATGTTCCAGCTCCATCCATGTAAAAATGAAAGAGGAAAAGTCACCCACTTTCTTTAAGGCTGCATAATATTCCATGGTATACATGTACCACAGTTTATTAATCCATTCATGTATCGATGGGCTCTTGGGCTTCTTCCATGACTTAGCGATTATGAATTGGGCTGCTATAAACAATCTGGTACAGATATCTTTGTTGTCATGTCATTTAATTGTTACAAAATTACTTTGCAAACACAATTCCACTCTAGATGAGATGCTGCATGTGATGGTGAATGAATACACAAGGTGTCCAAGTGCATGTTCTATGGAAACAGAACCTGACACAATCCAGTGAGTATAAATAACTTACTCAAGAGGTCATCCCAGGCAGCACTGGCAGGAGGTGAGGGGGAAGAGACTCAGAAGGAGCACAGGCAATTAAGGGAGTGGAGGTGATCTAGCAAGGTACCACTATGGGTTACTGGAGCTGATTCCCAAAGGGCCCCAGGGGAGAACCATACATATCTCAGATTCATCCCCTGTGTGGAATGAGAGCGCTGGGGTTATTCCCATATTGGCAACCATTATTGTCAAATTGGCACCAAATTGGCAATCATTATTGTCAAAGGTCGTCTTGCAGGAGTGATATAAATCTCTGTCACTTTCATATGGCCTTGTTTATGCCTAGCATGTTTCCAGGGTGAGAAAATGAAAACCCCTAAGGCAGAGAGACACGGGCATTGTAGTAAGCAGCCCTGAAAATGTAAAAGTGAGTATTCTTGCAAAGGATATTTTTTCATTTTTGAGATACTTTACTAAGAATGTGTTTCAACTCCATCCAAGTCAGTGGTTCTCAACCTTCCTAATGCCTCCTAATGCTGCAATCCTTAAATACAGTTCCTCATGTTGCGGTGACCCCTAACCATAAAATTATTTTCATTGCTACTTTCTAACTGTAATTTTGCTACTGTTATGAATCATATTGTAAATATCTGGTATGCAGGATTTATTTTCATTGTTACAAAGGGGTCACGACCCACAGGTTGAGAACGACTGATCCAGGTAAACATAAAAGATGCAAAGACGCCATCACCAATATATAAACAATTACATGCTTATACGAATGATAAAACACAAAAATAGTCTAGCAAGGGGGAGGAGTGAGGAGATAGAGGGCAGGGGGGGAGGAGGGCGATTGGAGGGAAAAGGGAGAGCATTTGGCAGGATCTCACCTAATGTGTATAATGAGAGGGTGTTCAGCACACCCCTTAGGTAAAGGGCTCTTCTACAACTTGAACTTTACCTTGGAAATGAGAACATTGTGACCTCACGATTTGTACCCTCATATTAATTTGAAATTTAAAAAAAAGAAAATGTAGGGTGGCACCTGTAGCTCAATGAGTAGGGCACTGGCCCTATATACAGGAGGTGGTGGGTTCAAACCTGGCCCCAGCCAAAAAACTGCAAAAAAAAAAAAGAAAGAAAGAAAGAAAGTGTAAAGGGTCAGAATTAAAATGCCTAAGTCTGTGGCAGAATCTCTTTGCCATTGCCTGCTCCTCCAAAATAGGTCAACAGAAAAATTTTCAAAGAAAAGGAGCTACATTTTCTCTGTATGGCTGAGAATGTTTTAAACATTTTATCAATTAGCATTTGCAACTGGGAACTGGATGCAGAAACTCCTTCCCAGAGAATTTTCAAATACATTTTTAGCTACTTAAGGAACATTTGCATTGTAGATATTAAAATTTTCCTCCCTAGGAAAACAGCAAGATTTCTGTAGTCTGTCCTGCTTGCAGCTGTGCCATGCTGAGTGGTTGAACACAGGTCTCTTCCTGGGCTTTCATGGACATCTAGGGCTGCAGGTGTTAGCAACTAAATTCTTGCCATTTAGTCCAGAGAGGCACAAGCTGTGGAATTCAGAGAAGCTCCTCCCCTGGTCTCTCATAGCAGCTGGACTCTATTTTTGTCCCTATTATTTCTCTCTCTGTGCAAAGGAATAAGTCACCCATTAGGTTGTGTCCACCTACCTCTGCTCATCCAGGCCCACACTCTGTATACTGTCCCCGTAGCATGTGCCCCTCTCCCAGGGGTTCATCAACATGATATTCTGCGTGGTGACTCCATTTTAGCACTGACAGAGCTACTAGTTGCCACAGATGGCCTTCTAAAGCTGGTATTGGGAGTCCTGTAATGAATCCTTGTCATAATTCAGAAGAGACTTTCAATACCCAGCTCCTCTGTTGTTGCTATTTTCCTGCAAAGGGAGCATGGAAAGAGGCCATATGGAAGTGGGCCACTATCCTCGGATAGAAAAATCTGAAGGAGTTTCAGAACACGATAAGCCCAGGGTCCATCAAAGCAATTTTGAGGAGAAGGATTCAAATGTATCTTTGGGGTCCCACTACCCATCCTGTAGGGATCTCTCACTTCCTATCAGGGCCTAGGCCTAGATATTCTGTTTCACCACCTTAAATTACAAAACTCTATTTCCCCAGCTGTGTTGGGGAATACTAGACCTGTGAGATATTAATCATTATTCTGCAACAAAGTACTCTAGTGACCAGTGTGCTTGCAAAATTGTACACTGTGCTACACCCCTGATGGGTGATGTGCATGGAAGACTACAGGAAGCCCTTCTCTACACCAACACCTTGCCGAAATCCTCACCTTCCTCTTTCTTTTTATTCTCCTCTCCTTCTTCCCCATCCTCTTCTTTGTCCTCCTCATCCTCTCCAAGAACATGTCTGGCTATAGAGGGAATTCACATAACACGTTGGCCCAGAAAGGATGGACCTGTTCTCCTGTCCTCTTCGCTTTCCCATCTTTTTGATTTTTGGATGTTGGCCATTGTCTCACCTGTGCCTCTGGTGGATAGGTGGTTCTGTCTGGCCTCACGCACATTCCAGCATCCAATGCTGGTATCTGTGATTGCTGCTGTGGCTCCCAGTTAGGACAGTTGCACACTTGAGGCCTTCCTCTTCTCTGGCCCAGGATGTTCTTCATTGGCCCCTTCTTTCAACATGGCTGTGGAGTCTTTCTGGAGCCTACAACTGGAACTTGTCCACACTACAAATAAGCCACAAGGTACCTGAGAGCACCACATCAGGATGCTCTCTTTCCTACATGCCAGGCTGTCACTTCTGACCTCCTATTTCCCCCTACTCTTGGTGTGGGGCACTGATGGCAGGTCTCCCTCCCAGAGACCCAGGCAGGATATAGGGCCTTTCTACTCTGGGATTCTCAACCTGTCTTGAACCTCTGATCATACTTCCTGTCCCAATATTCTCCCCTTCCTTTCCAAGTCTCCAATATTTCACCTGTTCTCTCCACTATCACTGCATATAGTTATACATATGTGGGTGTATCTGAGCAGAAGTTCCTGGAAGGACATGGTGGTTGAAGTAAGAGGGATATCAGAGTAACAGAGTCACCCGGTGTATTAGTGCAGGCCAGTAGCTGGAGAGGGGAGTGGGGATCAGAGCAGCTCCTGGAAAGCTGTACCAGAGGAAGGTGACAGGCATCCAGTGAGCAGGACAGAAAGGGAAGCAGTATCCATACCACTAAGCTTTCCAGGGAGTATGGAAGCCACTTATCTTTCACCTGTGGCTCACTCAGTAGGGTGCCGGCCCCATATACTGAGGGTGGCAGGATCAAACCCAGCCCCAGCGGAACTGCAACAACAAAAAAAATGGCCAGGCGTTGGCGGGCACCTGTGGTCCCAGTTACTTGGGAGGCTGAGGCAGGGGAATCGCCTAAGCCCAAGTGTTAGAGATTGCTGTGAATTGTGTGACACCACAGCACTCTACCAAGGGCAATAAAGTGAGACTCTGTCTCTCAAATAAATAAATAAATAGAAAAAAACAAAAAAGAAATTATTAGGGGCGGCACCTGTGGCTCTAAAGAGTAGGGCACCAGCCCCATATGCTGGAGGTAGCGGGTTCAAACCCAGCCCTGGCCAAAAACTGCAAATAAATAAATAAAATATTTCAAAATTGGATCAGCGCACGTAGGTCAGTGGTTAAGGGCACCAGCCACATGCACCTTGGGTGGCGGCTTCAAACCTAGCCCAGGCCAGCTAAACAATGACAACTGCAACAACAAAAAAATAGCCAGGCGTTGTAGTGGGCGCCTGTAATCTCAGCTACTTGGGAGGCTGAGGCAAGAGAATCGCTGAAGCCCAAGAGTTTGAGGTTGCTGTGAGCTGTGATGCCACAGCACTCTACCCAGGGTGACATAATGACACTCCGTCTCCAAAAAATAAATAAAATATTTCAAAATTTGTAAGTGGAGAGGAAAATAAAAATTTTAAAAACAGGCAGGAGGCGACTACAGACAAAACACTATACTGAAATTGGTTAGTACTCATAGGGGTATACATTAACATTTCTGAAACTGCTTTAATGTACATTGGGTTGAACACATGACTTAATGGATGGAGGGTGGCAAAAGTAAGATCTCTCACTGTGGGTGAGGACAATTAGTCAAGAAGGAACAGTTAGAATGACCCATGTGTTAAGGGTGTAGAATTTGTACACCAGTACAAATTCATGTTTATCTTACATAGACACCAATGGATAGATGTAGAAATATTTATAAATGTGTGTACACAGGTTTATTAGTTTCCTATTGCTGCTGTAATAAATCACAAATTTAGTGACTTAAAACAATTTTTTTTTCTCTTAGAGTTTTGGAAGTCAGAAGTCTGAGATCAAGTTGTTGGTGAGGACATGTTCCTTCTGGGGGATTCAGGAAGGCATTCATTTCCTTAATGTTGTCAGCTTCACAGCTGGCCTGCATCTTGGTTCCTGACCTCTTCCTGGCATCACTCCAATGTCTCAGTTCCATAGTAACATCTATTGTGTACTTGGATCCTCCAAACTCCCTCTTAAAAGGATTTGTGGTGACTTCAGGGATTCAGAGTTTGATCAAGAAAGAGACAGGACCGTGAAAGGCAGTAGCATGCAAGCTGTAGATCTGGGCAGTACTTGGACAGGGATATATGAGAGAGGAAGTCCTTCCTAGCAAGAGACCTTCCAGAGACAACAGCACAGGCTACCACTTAGGAGGGGAAGCGGGCAGAGGAATTCCTGGGGAAGGAAGGGAAACTGGACAGGGAGGTTATATGACTAGGTGATGTCAGTAAACTTTAAGGTGAGGAGACTGTGGATCAGAGAGCTCTTGAGGGCAGCAGTTGTTTGGGGTCTCCTACAGATATAGACCTTGTCTTGTCTATGGTGAGAGGATGTTGGGAGCCGTTGTGTGGCTTATGGTAAAGTAGGCAGGTTCTAAATGGCTTTAAAATATGTTTTTGAACTGTATTTAAAGCTACTGAATGTATAAGAATTTGAATTTGACTGTGGGCTGTGAGCCAATGGTCCTAGCCTGCTGTGAAGAATTAACATGGCAACTGTTTTAAGGCAGTACACAGAATACATTTCTGAATCACTTTTATAACAGGACTCTTGTGATTACATTAGGCCCACCCTCATACTCCAGGATAATCATGCCATTTCAAGATTCTTAGCTTAATTAAACCTGCAAAGTCCCTTTTACTCTGTAGGGTAACAAACATATTTGCAGGTTATAGAGATTGCAATGTAGATATCTCTGGGGGGATCACAATTCAGGCTACCACATGAGTATAATTCCTTTCTATGTCAGCTGAGAGACCCTAGTAGAAATAGCACCCCAGGAACAAGGATGGTTTCTTTTGTTTTTGTTTTTTGTCTTGGTTTTTGAGATAGAGTTTCAGTCTGTTGCCTGGCTGGAGTGGAGTGGCATCATCATAGCCCACTGAAACATCAAACTTCTAAATTCAAGTGATCCTTTTGCCTCAGCCTCCTGAGTAGCTGAGACTTCGGGCATGTGCCATGGTGCTGGAATAATTTTTCCATTTTTTGTAGAGGCTGGGTTTCATTCTTGCTCAGGCTGGTCAGTTAAGAGACCCCATCTCTAAAAATAGCTGGGTGTTGTGGCAGGCACCTGTAGTCCCAGCTACTTGGGAGATGGAGGCAAGAGAATCGCTTGAGCCCAAGAGTCTGAGGTTGCTGTGAGTTGTGATGCCTTTGCACTCTAAAGGGGGTGACAAAGTGAGGCTCTGTCTCACAAAAAAAAAAAAAAAAAAAAGGGAACTATTGTGAAAATGAGTCTTTGGTGAACTAAACTTCTTCACTAAATTTATATATCGCCAGGGTAGGAGGAAGATGGCGGCCGGGGCAAGGTGATTTGATGGCAGTGGAAAGGGGTTCGGGCGCGGGAGGCGGACACGGAACTATGGCCTGCGCCGGCTGCAGGGGCGGACAGGAAGACTTCGCGCCGCGGGTGTGGGCAGGAGGGAGGTGAGGGCGCCCGAGCGCCACAAGGGTATGGCGGGCTGTACGAGATGCTCTGCCTGCAGCGCACGCTCGCCTACTGGCTGCACTTAGGGTTACGTACCTGGAACTGGATCTGGCGGCGCTGCTGCCGCGCTGCCTCTGCTGCGGTCCTAGCGCCGCTCGGCTTCACGCTCCGCAAACCCCCAGCAGTCGGCAGAAACCGCCGTCACCACCGGCAACCGCGCGGAGGTCTGATCCTGGTCGCCGCCCACCCGCGGCTGCGCTGGCGCTCGAACGGCAGTTTCCTGTAGAAGCTGCTTGCGCACAAGGGCCTGGTGATCACCGAAGAGGAGCAGGAACCCAGCTTCTCAGACATCGCGAGCCTAGTGGTGTGGTGTACGGCCGTGGGCATCTCCTACATTAGTGTCTACTACCACCAAGGTATTTTCAAAAGAAATAATTCCAGATTAATGGATGAAATTTTAAAACAACAGCAGGAACTTCTGGGCCTAGATTGTTCAAAATACTCACCAGAGTTTGCAAATAGTAGTGTCAAAGATGATCAAGTTTTAAATTGCCATTCAGGAGTCAAGGTGCTGTCCCCAGAAGATGGAAAAACAGATACTGTGAGAGCTGCTCAGTGCTTTTGCCAATTAGTAGCCCAGCAGCAAAAGAGAGCCACAAATTTGGATATAACTATGTTAGACACTTTACTTAGTTCACATGGTTTCCCTGATCCCGATTTAGTATTGAAGTTTGGTCCTATGGACAGCACATTAGGTTATCTTCCCGGGCACATCAGATTGACTGAGATTATCTCTTTACCTTCCCACCTAAACATCAGTTATGAGGACTTTTTCCCTGCCCTTTGTCAGTATGCAGCCTGTGAATAGCATGTGGGAAGTAGTGTATCCTTGGTTGTATAATTTGATTTTAGGCTTTAGAGAAAAGGACCCAAGTGACTCTGTTGTTTACAAAGCCCCTACAAAACCCTTATATGCCTAGTCATAATCATAATTTATCAACAAACACAAAAAAGTGTCTTACTTGAGAGTGAGTGTGTGTGTGCTTGTGTGTGTGCATGTTTGTATGTATGGAAATGAACATGTAAATGGGGGAAGTATTGGAGAAAGAAATATAAAGACCTACAGCCTTGAGCAAATAGCATTGTTTTAGGAGCTGACATTTCATATTTAACATCTTCAGCCCCAACTACTTCCCTGTTTTTGAGGGGAGAAGAAGGGCTGATTAGAGCTGTTCTGGTTGTTGTTGGGGGACAGGAATAAATGTTGT
>CAUYON010150090.1:0-21511 GCA_963573935.1 Arctocebus calabarensis
TCATAGGGCATGATTCATATACATTCAGAAATATTTTCATTGTACTGTTACAGATAGCCTTCATGGCATTTTCTTGATCACTATATAAAGACATTGATACTCTACATTTAATAAGTTTCCCCAGTACCCTGCTAAGATGCACCGTAGGTGTGCTCCCACCAATTGTCCTCCCTCCACCCATACTCCCCCCTCCCCCTCCCCTTCCTTTCCCCCTTCCCTGTATTCCTATGCTATAATTGGGTTTTAGCCTTCATATGAAAGCTATAAATTAGCTTCATATTAGGGCCTTTAACAACATTTGGTTCTGGGGAAAGGTAAAAGGGAAATACCATTTTCATCCAGTGAAAAATGCATTATGTTGAGAAAGGGATTTCTAGGTTCCATCTTAGATTTACACTAGAAAAAGGACTTGCAGTTGAACAAAGATCTTAACATTTTATAAAATTTTTAATTTTATACAATTATAAATTTTTAATTTATAATTTTAAATTTTAATTTGTTTTTTGAGACAGAGTCTCATTATGTCGCCCTCGGTAGAGTGCTGTGGCACCACAGCTCACAGCAACCTCAAACTCTTGGGGTCAAGCAATTCTCTTGCCTCAGCCTCCCAAGTAGGTAGGACTACAGGTGCCCACCACAACCCCTGGCTATGTAGTTTCTATTATTTTAATCAACAAATAAAGATTTAGGTGGATATTCTTTATAACTTTTTAGCACTCAGTGCTTTTTAAGAGTTAAGCAAAAAGAAATCCAACATTGCTCTTAGAATTCTTTTGAATTTTCCCTATATTATTTTTCAACTCTGATATTTAATATTCATTTTTACTACAGTGCTTATGAATATTTTTACAAATACATTTTAAAAGGAAGTGTTTTCCTTTTATGTAAAAATAGGCTTAAGGCTGATCTATCATCAATCATTTTAATCATTTAAATTCATTTTAATCATATTGCAGATATTCCCGTTCTCATAGGAAATTAAATACTCTTATTTACTACGTTCTGGTGAAAAGGGATTTTTATCATTGTGTCTTTCTTGGGGGCTTCTTCTATTTTGGGAATGAGTAGGATAAACCAACATTGTACATTTGCTTGATTTCTAAGACAAATTATGTAAAACTTTCTCTCCCTTAGCTGAGGTGTTCATGGTATGAAACTGATGAACGGGCAGCCTATGAATGAACATCAAGAATCTAAAAAATGTTTCCAAACTAAAGCAGTTCCCCAGGCTTAGGACAAGTTTGTGTAGAGTAAAAATAATTTTTTTAATGGTACAGACTCGATATACCAAAAATATTTACAACACACCACAGTGACTTAATAAGACAAATGTATAGACAGTCCTATGATAGTCCCTGAATCATTAATTTAAGTAAACAAAGCACACGTGCATGCAGTTTTTGTTGGAGAGACAAATCATCAGAAACAAAAAGACTGAACTCAAACATCTAACCTATTAGTATTTATTTTTTTGGAGCCAGAATGGGATATTTTAACGTTTCCATCTAGCAGATTAATGGTAATCACCATCCATGAGTTTAGTTCAATTTCATAACATATTTTAAAAGTTTTAGAAATGATACTATATTCTAAAGGGCACTAATGATTCCAAATACATTTACCACTGAATTCTCACATATTAATGTGTACACAGTTGTAGGCACTCTGAGATTCTGTTTTTGCAAGTTCGATAGCTCCTTTTTGCAATTTTGATAATCGACAATTCCAGGAAGGGCTCATTTGTACTACTGAGTTCGAAGGCTGGCTTGACCGCTTACCAGGTGTGTGTTTGCGGGATGCCTACCTAATTTTCCTAAGTTTCAGTTTGTACACATGTAAAAAGAAAGAGTCACAGGACCTCCCCCCGTCTGTAGGAATTAAATGATATAATACATAAGAACTTCTTAGAACCCCCGGCATATAAACATTACATATTTTATTAAACACGAGACACTTGATTGAGCATCAAGAGTGTGCCATGAATTATGCAAGAAGTCAGAGAGACAATAAGCAGCAATCTAGCTTTTGTTTTCATTTGAACAACTTTATTACTATGATACACAAATAATAACATTCACCCTTTTAAAATTGCACAATTAAATGTGTTGAGTTGTCCAACCATCCGTGATACCTTTTTTCTAGGCTTCCTGAGGTATAATTGGTATCCAAAACACTGCAGGCAAACAATGTATACATTTTGGTGAACTTGGACATACATTGTAAACTCATGTACCAAGGTGATACATGTACCCATCCTGTCCAAGTTTCTTTGTGTTTCTTGCTTTTTATTCTTTTCTTCCTTTTTTTTCTTTTTTGTTTCCTTTTCATTTTTTTTGTAAGAACACTTAACGTGTGATGTATCTTCTTAAATACTGGTATTTGAGTGCATAATCCCTTATGGTTAGCTCTAGGCATTATGTTAAACAGCTGACCTCTGGAATTTACTCCTTCTTTGTAATTGGAACTTTGTTCTCATTAAACAACTGTCCATATCCCTCTTCCTCCAGTCTTTGGGAATCACCGTTCTTTAGTCTACTTCTATAAGCCTGACTCTATTTTAAATGCTTCTTATAAGAGGAATTTACAGAACTTGTCCTTCCATGACTAACTTATTTTACTTAGGTCTTCCAAGATCATCCACGTTGTTACAAATGGTCAGATTTCCATTTTCTGTAAGACTGAATACTATAACATTGCATGTATATACCACATTTTCTTTATCCATTCATCTACTACTGGACATTTGATTTTGCATATCTTGGTTATTTTGTGCAATGGAAGTAGCAATGCAGATATATACTTGAGATCCTGATTTCAATTCTGTGTACATACATGCAGACGTAGGATTGCTGGATCAATCACATGGTAGTTCTACTTTAATTTTTTGAGATGCAACCACACTTTTTTTCCATGGAGAGACTGCACCATTTTACATTTCCACTTTGGTGTACGTGGCTTCCTGTTCTCCATGTACTCACCGACACTTGTCTTTTTGTGTGTTTGTCTTTTGTAATAGCCTTCCTAAGTGTTTGTGAAGTGGTATGTTTTGTGGTTTTATTTGCATTTCCTGATGACTAGCAATGCTGGGTATCTTGTCACACACTTCTTGGCCATTTGTGTGCCCTCTTTGAAGAAATACCTACGGTTCTTTGCCCGTATTTTAATTATTTGGTATTTTTGTGATTGAGATTTAGGAGAAAAACATTTTTAAAGAATGTTTGCAGGAAGAAAGAGAGATGTAGGGGAGAGAGAGAGAAGGAGACTATAGACAGTATATTTGTATGTTACAGTGTGTACTGTGCACCACGTCCTGGCATTGAACTTCTGTGATTGTTATTACAGGATGTATCAACACTACTTTGGTATTTCAGACATAGAAAAGACTTGGAGGTGTGACACAAATTGACTTACTGCCCTTTGACTCTATGAAACTGAGGAACGTCTTCCACATTAACAATGAATTTTAAAGGTAATAATAACAGTCAGATTAGTGAACACTAGATGGCGGCATTTATGAAAATTTAAATTTGAGCAAAGCTACGGTGCCAATAAATCATCACAGACATCTTTTTTCCCAGAGTGGCTTCTATTTTTCTGATTTTTTTTGTTTATTTTATTTTGTTTACCATTTCCGAGATAAGATTTGAACATCAGGAGAGCAGACAATGAGATGCATTCCTTTTGTTTCATAGGCAGGATTTATTAAACACTTTCCTTCTGAATGCTCAGATCCGTGTCTCAGTTGTTAAACCATTCCTAGCAAAGCGTCGAAAGGTTGATACATAGGATAAAATGTCCAGTATTTCAGGGAGGTGTTTGCTTTTTGAAAGAAACTTTTCTGAATGTGATACCTGGTATTTCAGTACTCATGATTCCAGAAATGAGTGTGCTGTCTTTCCAACATATAATAAAGAGTAAAATTAATTTTTAGAGACATTTCAAGTACAGAGGTAAATACTTTACACATATCACCTCATCATATCTTCCTACCTATTAATGAGGTAGGTATATTTTGGGCCCTATTTTTCAGATGAGGGTATAGAATTTTAGAAGGCTGTAGACTTCTGAAAGTAAGTATATACCATTTCTAAAGGAGAGAGTTAAGTTTCAGATTTCAAATCCACATAATTCTGAGTCTAGACTAGATTCTCTGGTTAAATCTAGAGATTTTAACCATATTGTTGTACATATATTGAAATCCAGATTTTACTTCCTTGATTCTTGTAAAATGCACAGTGTTGAGACATACTAATGGTATCTACCTAAAGTTAGATGTGACTTAGAGATGGTTTAACCAGAAGATAGAAACAACTTACTTGATAATATAATAAAAATCTTGAACTCAATTGTTCAGAAAAAAACTTTTGACTCTTTTGATTTTGCTATATCAGAAAATTTAATTGAACTTAATCTTATTGTTTGTCTTTATTACTGTTTTAGATGACCTGTAAATGAAGTTCTAAAATCTCACAGAACAAGCAGATTTCATTTCTCATTATACTTAAAAATCAGTAATTGATGGGATATAATGAAAAAGAATCAGTTTATTCTTTTAAATATTAATACAAGTTGCTAGGTTTGAATCCCATGTAATTATACCAAAAAAATGCAACTTCTATATTTTCAATGTGTAAGAGTTATAATAATGAATTATAAGATCTGAACTTTACAAAATGCATATTTTGACCCTTCACCATGAAAAAGTATTTTTAAAAAGTGGGAATACACAGGTTGTGCATAAAGTTCATGTGCAATTTAAACCATAGTTGCACAGTAAATTGCACATGAACTTTATGAACACTTTATAATAGCTTCATAATAACTTCATAATAGCTGAATTATATACCTGCAGGTAAATGCATTAATATTATAAATTAGGAAAATTAATATAAAACCCAAATCCTAATAAAATTATGAGGAAAATTTAGTCAACTGTTTTCATGGTAGGAGATAGGGTGAAGGAAAAAGAAACCCCATTCAGTTATTTAATTAGAACTTTTACAGATGCTTGATAATGATTCTCCATTTACATATATCAGGTTTTGTTTTATTTTGACAGGTGAAATAGACCTTTGTTATATAAGTTAAGCATCAATCTGTCAATCAGATCTATTTAAACATATATTATCATAAACTGATACATGTGCAATGTAGAAAATTTGATGGATATGAAAGACAAAATGTTATTGAAATACACATACTATTACCAAAGATAACATTATTCACATTTAATGTATTCCTTTCTAGTGTTTTTGTGATGTGTTAACTGTGGGTGTGAGACACAAATGTGTAACTACATAAACACAAATACGCACACATCACACGAACACCCATGTGTCTCAAAATGGAGTAACTTGGGATGTAAAACTATAGATTTTGTTGTCTTTTTGTTAACCTAACATTATTTTTTATGCATGTTCCCTAGTCTATGAATATTATTTGAAACACTAAATAATATTCTATTACATTCATCTAACAAAAGTTATTTTTTGTTGCACTTATTTTTTTTTATTGAACAATAATAATAATGCAGAAAAAGTAACATTCACGTTGTCAGATAAGAGGATGTCTATTATAGAATGCTTTGACTCTGAGGTTCAGTATGGAGTCATCAGTTACCTTCTTATTTTTTTTCTGAAGTCTCAAAAAATAGACAACTAATATTTTTAAATAAAAATAAAAGATAATTTCAAAAAACTGATTATGCCAAATCTTATAGACAATAGAAAAAGAAGAAATACTTCAAAATCATTCTACTTCATCTGGATACACCTGATGTTAAAATTGGAAACAATATATTATTATAAAGGGAAATTACAAACATATTTCACTTATAAATGAAGATGCAATATCCTAAACAACATATTAACAAGTTGAATTAAAAATTAATGTTGAAATAATGTATTTTGTTCAAAATTAAATCTAATTTATGTGAGAATTAGTCACTATTTTCTTTTTTTTTCTTTTGCTTTCCCTCACCGTGCCCTTCTTCTCCGTCTGCTCTGCCCTTCCCCCATGCCTCACTATGTCATTAACAAAAATTTTTTTTTTAACAAAATTTGTTCAAACATCCCCATAATGATATGTGCTCAGGTTTTCTATTATTATTTATCATAATGAATAATTGCAGTGAACAACCCTGCACATACATTTTAAATATTTTTTCTGTTTTTTTCAGATGATTTCTTATAGTTGAAATGCTGGTTCTGGGTGGAAGAGTACAAACATTTTTAAGATTTATATATGGTATACATGGCAAATTGCCTCCCAGAAAGGGTGTACCTATTAATTTTCTACCAATAACTTACCAAACTGATTGTCAATAACATACACTCAGTAATTTTTAGCTTTTTTATTTTTTAAAGGTTAATTAAATGTTGTATACCATTATTGTTTTAATTCTTACCTTTCTGATTAGTAGTAGGGCTGAGCACTGTTCATATTTTTTATTTGGTTTCTTTTGTGCATTGGCTGTTTATGTTCCTTTTAGGCAATTTTATTGAAATGAACATAAAAGCTGCATTGAAACAATATGGTTTTTTTACAACTACCAATCAGCTGAAAGCCAGATTAACTTTTTTTGTAAAGAATATGAATAATGTACAATAAAATTCTACAAAAGAAAAAAAAAGGAAAAAAATAGCTTAAGGGTCGAAAACTGATGCTAATCATAGCATTGTTTTTTTTTTTTTTTCAGTGAAAATAAGGCTTGCTTTGAAGTATTTTTGCTACTTCCGTTCTATTCCCTTGGCAAAATTTTGTTTTCGCAATGTTTATTCAGTTAACCTAGGTATTTTCAGGACTTATCTAGTCTCAACGCTTTCTCCAAAGCCCTATTCTTTTTGGATGCATGTACTCTGGGCTTTCTGGGGTTGATTTATTTCTGTCAAAAACTATTTCATAGTATAATGCACTGTCCATAAATCCATTTCTTATGGCATGCCTATTGCTTTAGAAAAGTTTGTACCATGTGCAGATAAAACATGTATATTTTTTCAATCTTTGAACAGTATTTTCCACTTGTATAGCAGCAAGCCAGAGATTTGAAAAATAATAATTTCCAGAGCTGACCTCATGGTGGACTTTTGTAACTTTCTTATATTGGCTACTGTGCATTTATATATAACAGAGAAGTGGACGCACCTATATGGATACAAGTAGTGAAATGAAACTTCTCCCCATAATCTTGTTTTATATATATATATATATTTGTATGTCTCTCTCTATATTTTAATATAAGCGTAAATATATATGTAAAATATATAGTCACATATTGCTTATGAGGGAAATATATTCTGAGAAATGCATTTTGAAGCAATGTTATTGTCCTGTGAACAAGATCGCATGTACTTAAGCAAGCCTAGGTTGTATAGCCTACCCCAGGCCCAAGTTATATTGCTTCTAGGTTACAAATCAGAAAAGCATGCAACTTTACTGAGTACTGCAGGTAACTGTAGCACAATGGTAAGTATTTGTATATCTAAACATTTGTAAATGCTGAAAACATACACTAAAAATATAGTACTGTAATCTTTGTTGTATATGCTGTTTGCCCTTCCCTGAAATGTCAGTGGGGGTGGGGGGTATGATTGTGTGTGTTCCCCATGCTGATTATCAATATATATGCCTTTATATATCACATATATACCTTATGGTATTACATGCTATTATAAAGTAATACCATATGACTTTACATACCTTATCTCTATTTCCCATGTTTTCATGGAATCCCTCATTAGTTGAATATGTGTAGAAAATGCTGAACGATGAAGGGAGGGGAGGAAGAGGCCCTTTACTTTCAGTTGATCAGCAGATAATTATGAAGTTTTTGTTTGAAAAAAAAAAACCTTTATGACTGGGAACTTTTATTTTCTTGTATAAGTAAGATAGAAATGTGGAATGAGGTGGTAAATTTTATGTGTTAACAGCCTAGGAGATGCTCATAGTGCTGGTGTGTGTCCATGAAGGCGCCTCTGGAAGAGATGAGCATTGACTTTGTAGATTGAGTCAAGAGAATTCACTCCAATGAGCGCTGGTGTCAGCCAATCCTTTCAGGGCCCCAACAGACCAACAAGAGGGAAGAAGGATGAAATTCTCTCTCTTTCTCTCCCATTTTCAACTGGAATTACCTTTTTTTATTAAATCATAAACACATAGATCATGTATACATTAATGCATTCGTGGGGTGATTTCATATTGAATTTGGAATGCTTACATTGCACTAGTTAATATATCCCTCGCCTCATTTACTTGATTATTATGTTAAGGCATTTATACTCTTTTATTGTCCTCCAGTATTAGAGGTCTGATTCTCAGAACTTTGGACTTAAACTAGAAGTTTCACCATCAGCTTCCCTGCTTCTCCCGGTTTTGTACTCAGACTGAGTTATATCTCGGGCTTTCCTGGTTCTTGATTATAGATATAGCTTAAGGGCCTGCTTCACAATCACATTCACAAATGAATATACAGGGTGGCCAGGAAGTTCAAGTGCATTAAATTGCACATGAACTTTATGGCCACCATATATATCTGGTATTGAAATTTTCCAAGTCATGTGCTGTGCCAACTTAGAATTGGGTAAAATCTTTTTTTTTTTTTTTTTTTGCGGTTTTTGGCCGAGGCTGGGTTTGAACCAGTCACCTCCAGAATATGGGACTGCTGCCCTACTCCTTTGAGCCACAGGTGCCACCTGGGTAAAATCTTTTAACTACCTCTGGAATATGTATTGCAGAAGGCAAAATTCTATAGAAGCTGGATTTGTTTTAGATTGAAATGTTCAAAACATCCTTTAAGATTGAAGACAATTTCCTCAAGTAAAAAGACAAGGAGATATATCACAACATGCAAATAAACTAATTTTGCTTTCCCAAGACTTGGACAATCAGATCTATGTGTTTTGTACACAGAGATGACAATTAAATGTATAAGGGTAGGTGACATTACAATTTATGATACGAAGGTTCTTAACTCTGATTTGGACCAAAATAGATCAATCTCTTCCTAAGTGGAAAACAGTATAACTTATTTTAATGTCTTGTAAGTCACTAAAGCAATCTTTTCCAAACACGAATTTTTCTGAAGTATATTTTAACTTGAATATCATTTTACTTATGTTCCTAGTCTCACTGCCCATTGCTTATTTTTCCTTACAAAAACCTCATTTTTTATGTGTTTAACAGTTAAATTATTGTGGTTTGAATAGTTGTCATTTACTTGGAGAACAGACTTAATTTTGACAGTGTTTAATTTATATTATATGTATTGAATAACTGACTTTCCTGCGTGTTTCTTTTATCTTTCAAGAAACAACCCAAAATTTCTAATAATATTGCAGTAGTAATGTACAAGGAGAGAATTTGTTTTTGTTTTTTTTTTTTTAGAGACAGAGCTTCACTTTGTCACCCTTAGTAGAGTGCTGTGGCATCACAGCTCACACCAACCTCCAGCTCTTGGGCTTAGGTGGTTCTTTTGCTTCAGCCTCCTGTGCCACTGGGACTACAAACGTCTGCCACAATGTCCAGCTATTTTTTTGTTGCAGTTTGGCCAGGGCTGAACTTGAACCTGCCACCCTCGGGATATGAGGCTGGTGCCCTACTCAATGAGCCACAGGTGCCACCCCAAGGAGAGAATTTTTAACCTTACTGTATCTACCTTCACTAATAGTATTAGATGACCTTCAAACTTCAGTCATTAAGGGGAAACTAAGCCATCTCGAATCTTACCCATGTTGTCAAGTAAGATTCTCAAACACATATAATACTGGTCTTCATGTCCTTTCTCCTCTCCTTTCAGCTAGAGATAAAGAAAGAGAAAAAGACAAGGAGAAATAGCGACTTTACATGTGAATTTATTTGTCCATGTGTTACATTTCCTTTTTGATAACCAGAGAAGGAATCTATGCATTACCTAACAAAGGTATTGAGGAGTTCACACTAGTTGACCTTTAAGTCATTCAAGGTCATTAATGAACAGAATTCATGCTTGTTTGGGTTAATTTGTGCCATTTTTTTTTTTTTTTTTTTAGTCCATGAAGACTGATCCTACTGTAGAGGTGCATATTTAGCAAATATAAATAGAGAATACCAAGTTGAATTTGAATTTCAGGTAAACAAAAATTATATATTTCATATATACTTCTGCCCCCAAGACTGCATGGGACATAGTTGAACTTAAAATGTATTTATTGTTCATCTGAACTTCAAATGTAACTGAGCACTGGGCAGTCGGTTTCATCTGGCTTCTCAGTCCTCTAATTACTGTACACACAGCCAGAGGCACTTTCCTTTACTGTCTGTGAGCAGGATGTCACTGTCTCACTGCTGAACTCTGATGAATATGCAATAGATAAGAAATAGGTAGGGAAGTGTCATATTTTCACTTTTCCTGCAAACAAGGGTTTTATGTTCTAAATTCTGGAGCATTTTATCCCCAGATACAGATATGTCACACTTCACACGCATTCTGGGTAAGAGCTAGGTGAAATATCCTTTCCAATTCTCTACCAAGCCTGAAAAGCAAAAGGTTATGAAAACAGTTATCGGAATGTCAAAGTTGTCATTTCAATGGTGCAAAATCCTTATACTTGGATAATCACAATATTTAGCTACTTGTCATGTAAACTCACTATAAATTTTTTTTTTTGATTTGCTAGTATTGCATATGCTACAAACACATTTTCTCCCCAACTTTCTATACATAAAACTGGGACTGTTGTCTTTACCATGTATTCAGGGAATGGGAGCCTGGTCAGGCTTTGGTCTTCTAACCAGATGAGGTGGGATTTCATGGTACCTCATTTAATGTTTAATTCCTTTCAGTTGCCTGATGCTTCCATGTTACTCCTTCTGCTCCTTTTACCCCTATCCCACGCTACATCTCTCTACCCTTTTGGACCTAGTTCAAGTACCACCTGTTCAGGGCATCTTTCCAAACCCATTCTGTCTGGTTTGATAGCCATTCATCTAAGTTTCCCTCTGTATTATAATAATGGTGTCTCTTCTGGATCTTGGTCTGTGAGATTACGAAGCCTTGGTTCCATATGTGCAAAAGCATCCCCCAGCTCCCTGTCACCGAGCAGCTCCTTCTTGACCTTCTACACCATCATCCTCTGCATAAAGGCTTCTCACGTGAGAAAAGTTAGTCCCCATGTGGTGAATGTTAACCCACCCCTAGTTGATTGAGATGCAATATCCCAAAGATGAAGGCTGGTCTATGGCTTGGCCTAAGAACTCATTTTTATATCAATGTTTTTCACAGGGGCTGTCAGACTGTGGGTTAACTGGATCTTCTTTCAGAAACACTTAGGCAGAGAAGGAAAGAATAGCTGAATCCCTATCACGAAAGATTTCTGAAGTGATAAATGACAAACTCACTTCCTGCTAAAGGGACAGAAAGAAAATTATATTATGATAACAATTTAGAACACTGTTTGACCTCCAATTTACTTAGCAAAGCCAACCTTCACCTCCGGACTATGTTAGGCCCAGGGTTACATGTACTCATGTTAAGTCTCACTATTTTAAGCTGATAGTTAGTTCTTAAGACTTTTTCTTCCTCTTTATAAAGCCGTAGAAAGAAGACGTGGATTTGTATTTCCAGTCAAAGCACTCAAAAAAATATATAGCTGAATGAATTCAGAATGAGCTATTATTTTCACCATATTCTTCTCTAAGCACCTCCAACCTCCTAAATTTTACTTAAAACAAGGATCACTGTGTTGAGAATGGTTTCAGAAATCACTGTTGAAATATTTTTATCCGTTAATCTCTAGCTCATGACCTTCCTCTACTCACCTTCATGGTTACCCCTAGCCAGCCAGGATTCTTCCATTTGTGAATTTAGAACATTTTATCATTATTGTGTTTAATGTCAGAGATATTCTCTTTCATTGTGTGTGTATATCCATAAAAAAGCAACAACTTCAAATAGTCTAAAGAGACTATTTAATCTCGAGTCTACCACAGTGACTATCACAGTCTCTTTCAGAGGGAGAGTATATGATCTATTTGTTGACTGAAAAAAGAACCAAAAATGAACATCATTGTGGTCTTTGTATTCTTCACAGGTTCTTCAATGAAAGTGGGTAGGGTTTAAGAGCTAAGAGGAGCTGACAAGTTCATTGTCTAGTGTTCTTGCTTTGTAAGTTGGGCTGAAAGTCCAGAGAGCTTGTGACTTGTCAAGTTGGGGACAACTAAGTTGCTTTATCTAATAAGCATTCGGAATCAACTACACAGGATCAATCAGATACAGAATCACTCACTGAGGCAGGGGAGGTCAATGCCAAATTGGATGGTGGCTCAAAAGCATTGAACTGAGGACAGATTTAGAAGAACTTACTATGCTTTGCTCTGGGGAAAGGGAATTTGGGGCAAAAGGTATGTAACTTAGACAAGAATCCCGAGGCTAATAAGAATGCGACTTGCTTACCGTATCATCAAGGGAGGCTGGATAATTGGAAGCGGTAGTGAAAGTAGAAAAAGGTGAGACAGAGGAGAAATCAAAGAAGGCTTTGTAGACTGTGGTGAAACATTTGGATCTTATTTTAAATTGTATAGAAAGCCATGGGAGGTTTGAACATATTCGTATACATTTATACAAATTGCTTTCTCTACACATAAACATTTTTTAAGCATTTTCTGTATGCCAGGAGCTGTTTCCAACCATTGCAATCAGAGATGACTTAGGCAAATACCTTACTCTTTAAAAACTCACAATCCATTGGAGAAAAAGTATTATACCCAACTGCATGTACTTACAACAGGGCATAATCAGTGCTAGAGTAGAGGGACTATAAACTGTTAACCCAAGAGGGCAGAGATATTTTGCCTTGTTTCTTTCTTTCTTTTTTTCTTTGCAGTTTTTGGCCAGGGCTGGGTTTGAACCTGCCTCCTCTGGCATAAGGAGCCTGCGCCCTACCCCTTGGAGCCACAGGTGCTGCCCTTTGCTTTCTTTTTGTATCCTAATCCCGTAGCACAAAGGCTGCTACACAGCATGTGCTCATTGATTGCCTATTGAAAGACACAAGTGGAAGGAAATAGAACAAATACGTAGGTTTATTTGTAGGTATCAATTTCATCCTTCGTGAATAAAATATCCCAAACTTTTCCTGTTTGCTTTCTACCAGCTCATTCTGTGAAGTGACACAGAGTTTGTCTAACCTTCGTTTCTTCCTGAATAACTCATTTCCTAGAGTTACTGAGGACTGCCTTCATAGAACCATGGATTTTTTCATGGAAAATGTAGAAAAGGCTAACACAGATGTTCCAGGTGGGAGATTGCATCAGCCAGTCAGCTTATCTATAGCTTGGGCGACACAAATGGACCTCACAAACACCTGGACTTCGCTTGACAGGATTTGTGGAAATGCCAGCCACCGTGATAGAAAAGCATTTCATTGTGGGGGGTGGGTAATGGTTGTAAAGCAAAGAATATTGTAAGAAAATGACAGTAAACAAGGTCACTGAGAGAAGACAGTCACAGAAGAAGGGAAAGGAAGGGGAGGAAAGCTGGTTGCTTGCAGGGGGTAATCTGAGGGATTGAATAAGTAATCAGAGGAAGCATCTCCTCCAAGAAATCAAGTACTGGAAAGGCATCCCTTTTGTTTTTGAGCAAGTCACTGTGATTTTCTTCAGGAACCCAGAGGCAGCCACACTGTGGGATGCATTTGCCATTCTTCCTTTCTCTCGTCTCCTGGAACACTGCTGGGATGGCACCAGCAACCCTATTCTGGGAGGGAGCCAGGAATGAGTGTTAATAGACCCTCAGAACTAGAAAAAGGGTGTTTAAGGGTCACCTGTTTCAAAACTTCCATTCCACAGACAAGGCAACTTAGGGTTAGAGACCCCAGCATCTTGCCAAGGTTGCTCTTTTGTTTCCTGGCTAAGCCAATAAAGAATTCCAAGTTTCTTGATTCTCAGTCAAAAATCTTTCTGGATAACAGTGGAGGCCCAACTGCTTTTCAAGACATGGATCTGAAGATAGTTTGACCTGAGGCAAAGCAAGGATTGGTCAGGTGAGCTCCAATTATTTAGCTGTTTTATTTGTCAATTCCCTTGTTTGTTGTTAAAGTGAAAATGTTCTAAAATTAACTGTGGTGATGGTTGCACAACTCAACAAATGTACTAAAAATCATTGAACTGTACACTTTAAATAGGTGAATTGTGTGTTATGTTAATTACATCTGAATGAAGCTGTTATTGAAAAATAAAAAGAAATAAATTACATGAATTAAGGTTGAGGGATAAGGATTCAATAGTTAAGTGAGAAACCAAAGATCTTTAGAGGACATTTTAATGAATGATGTCTGATCTCAAGGGTATATTTAATCTACTCCACATGTCACTTTTGAGTTGTGCTCATGTCCAACTATAAAGTCACCTGTCATGGTAGGTATTAATTAGTCACGATGTGGTTAACTGATCAGTCTATTATGTAGGTGTCTATCTAAAGGATGGACAATAGATTTAGCTTCAATCAGACAACTGTGTTCTAAGTTTGGCTTTGCCTCTTATAAATTATGAGTTCTTCAGGGAATTTAAGAAATTCTTTGTGCCTCATGTCCCTCCAGCACCAGATGACTTTGAAGAATTGGTATTGTAATGATTAGTTAATAAACTGATAACATACATACATATGTTTGTACACAGGTACACGTGACAACAGAGAGCAGATTTTAAGATATTTATGATCATTATAAAATATGATGAAACTAGAGTGCTGAGTAAGTAACCATGGGATTTGATAATATTAGAATGAACATGCACGTTTTGAGAATCTCAGTTCCTGTTTCTCTTCATTACCAGCTCTTTGAATCTGGGGCAAATTGCCTAATTAGCATGAACCTTACTTATTAGAAAAAAAGAAAATAAATGAAGAGGAAAAATGTGTCTCAAAACATTTATAATGACCCATGTAGGGTGGTTACAGTACTATCCTCTTCCTGTAATGCCCAACATAAAAAAGAACAATGTTATCACATGGCAAAGATTATATTGTCATTATGTCATACCTAAGGTTGCATAGAGAGGAAAGATGAATACCTCTTCACTTTTTTCTCAGTAGAGGGATCAGAGCAGACAACATTCCATGGTAGTGAGGGGCTGAGCTGGGACTAAAGTTTGGGATTGTAATAAGACCTTTCCATTGGATTAAGATAAAACCATACATCTCCATTGTCTTAAACACCTAATACTGAACCTAATTAGTCTCAATAAATAGCTAGATGTTTAATTCTATGTATATGTCTTCTTCTTTTTGAACATACTTCATGGAAACTATTCATTACACATTGATACTTGCTGCAGAATGAAATTATCCTTCACAGTCTACCAAGAAATCTGTTAAAAAAGAAGAATCCAAGCATTGATAGCATTTTCAAAGCAATTCAGGGGAAAACAGAAAATGGTGTGCTCAGAATTATTGCCTACCATGGGCCAAATGAAGCCTCTGCATGGATATTTCTTCCCCCTCGGTAGGCAAGAATCAGGGACCTGTGGAAGAAAATGAGCAGGAGATTTAGGGCATGGGGGTGGTATGTCTACCCCTATCACCAATTACTCCCTGAGCCCCGGGCATACTGTATAAAATGGACATAAAACCTACTTTCTAAGACTGGTCTAAGGATTAACTAGAATATAAAATTAAGCAGAGTAATCGTAAGTGCTAAATAAGACAGTTATTTAGCCAGTTATGTCCCTGCCCCATTCCCTCAATTCTTAGGAATTCATGGCTTTGAAGCGGCAGCCCCTTCTCTGCTGCTGGGATTTGGGATTTGTTTTCTTAAGAGCAATTCACAGACAGCATTCCTTGTAACTGCATGCCTTAAACTGCTGAGTAATCCCTCTCAGTGACATGGACCATGTCAGCCTTTGACTTACGTTATCAAATCTGTGATCACCAATCGCTGTTTGACTTCTTTTAAACGTGTGGCCATATTTATGATGATCCCTTTAATCATAGACTTAAGGGAAAGACGCCTTCCCCACTAAATATGTCAGTATCACAAGGCACGTGAAATGTTAATGTCCAAAGTAAATACGAAGGAGTAAATAATACTTCACTTTCACCTGAAAGAGGAGAAACTAAGCTCAAGAGCCACACATTGAGAACTCTAGACACTGAGAAGTGAATTTTTCAAATTATAAAATTTTACCTTATTATATTGATGACATTTCCAGACATGGGGCTCCATACAGCGAAAAAAAAAAAAAAAAAAAACTCAGAACTAGGGGAAATATTCTGTAATTGGAGTAAGAGTTTAAATTTAATGATTTTTAGGAACACCAAATTTTATGCTTGGAGGGAGACCTCAGAATCAGTAAGCTTGATGCTTGGCAAGACCCAAGCCTCAATCAAAATAGTTATTTCTTAAAAAAATTGGAATGCATTTCCTAGAACTTATGTGTTTAAGATTTTCTTTCAAATTAGCTTTCATTTCTATAATATATTCAAACAACTAAGAATATTCGGTATCACTTGAATGACACTATAAAAATAGAATAATGTCTCAAAGGTTGATGCCAATATTTGTTTTACACATAATCACATTGGCACCTTAAAAAATCACTGAAATGACAACAGTAAACTTGATTGCTGCATTTATGGAAATTGGATATGTGGAGGATAGAGAGTCTATATTTTCATTTTCCTGAAATCAGTAACTATATTACTTAAGCAATAGAAACACTTCTCTAGAATATTTGATCTAATGATTGCTAAGTGTGTGATATTGGAAAATTTTCTTAAACATATAGAAACTTAGTACTCTCAGGTTTAAATGGCAATAATAATGTCTTACAGGCTGCTATTCAGTCAGTCAGTTCCATGATTTAAAGCATTTAGCTCTGATCTCACGTCTCAGAGATATACAATAACCATGGGGTATCTTTTCCCTTCCTCGAAACTCTGTGAATATATTTGTTTCTTGAGGCCACTAGCATGGTATATAGTATATATATTTATTTATATACTATATAAATATAGTAATATATGTATTACTTATATATTTATTATATATAAGTATAGTAATATATGTATTACTTATATATTTATTATATATAAGTAATATATATATTATTATATATAAGTATATATAATATAATGTAACATTATATAATACTATATACAATGTTATAGTTAATTATATAATTATATGATGTTATAATTAATGATAACATCATATAATTATAATAATATATGACGTTATAGTTAATTATAATTATAGTATAATGTTATATTATACCATAATTAACATTATATAATAGTATATAATGTTATATTATACTATATAATAATATAACATTATTACTTATATGTTTATTTGTTACTTATATATTTATTTATACACTATATAATTATAGTAACATATATTACTATATATTTATAGTATGTAAACAAATATAAAAGTAAATATATATTTATATACAATAAATACATATATTTATATATGATGTATATTTATAGTATATAAATTTATATAGTATATAAGTAAAGTATATAGTACTATATAAATTTATATATATACTATAAATATTCTATATTATAGTAATATATATTACTATAATTATATAGTGTATAATAAAATATATAAGTAACAAAACATGTTTAGTATTCATTTTATTTAATTAAATATGGAATGCATGCATACTTTCCATGAGTTCATGCATGCATGTTTTTATTCCATAAAATAAATGGAAAATTATTAATATATAAAGTAACTTAAATCTCAAGAAAGTAAAACAGCTTCAAAATGCATAACAATTAAATTTAGAATATTTAGGGAAAACGTTACCCTTTTAGAACACTTCTCTGGTCTGACCTGAAAGAGACACCAAAAGTCGTTCCCATCCTGGCATATGCATCCTCGGATTTTATCATTTGCAGGTAAAGTACTGCCCAGCAATGGAACTTACAATTAAAGAGACGTAAAGTTAGCCAGGTTGCTAGGGGCAATTGTATCTAATGAGTTTTATGATACATCATGGGTAACCTTTCATGGAAGGGTGACAGCTTTCCCCAGCTTCATTGTCTCTTTTCCTGGATGATGTCCTGAATTACGGTAAAAGCACAGGTCAGAATTGTGTGGCCATTTCAGTTCTGTCACTGCTGTTACATTTCATGGTCAGAGTGAAGGTCTACCTTATAGTTTGCAACCGTCCCAAACTCATCCCTCCCTCTGGAAGACTGAAAGTTATTCCTGAATTTCCCAAATGTTTATTGGAGTGACAGACAGTGGCCTGATGGGCACCATCACCATTGCAAACTGACATTCATGTATAAAGCAAATAATTATTAAATCTATAAATGTGCAAGGTCATTTTGTGGATGAAATGACTGAACAGGTTAGAATGTCTAGTACAGTGTTTGTAATACATAGCAGATATCGTTAATTCTAAGACACTTGCTTTAATTTATTTCTGTTAAATTACGGAGACTTTACAAATCTCTGTAGAAGTTTAAAGTATCATTTAGCCCTCTTTATCTACCGTTGAACATAGTAAGAATGTGTGGATGAGGCCACCTTCATTATGGTGGCTCACACCTGTCATCCTGGCACTCTGGGAGGCTGAGGTGCCTGAGCTCATGACTTTGAGACCAGCTGAACAAGGGCAAGACGCCATCTCTAAAAAATAGCCAAGCATTATGGCAGGTCCTCACTTCAGAGGCTGAGGCAAGAGAATCAGTTGAGCCCAAGAGTTTGAGGTTGCTGTGAGCTATGAGGCCATGGCATTCTCCTGAGAGTGACAAAGTGAGACTCTGTCTCAAAACAAAGAAAGAAAAAAAGGAATTTGTGAATGTTGTAGTAGAAGGGGAAATACCTACTAGGTTCCAGTCACTAATAGGAACAGATGAGATGGAGAGGTGCTGGATTTAGTCAGATGTGATTTACCTTGGGATAAAGGCTTAATCCTGAAAGACAGGAGGGCAGTGATAAAGGCCATAATTGTATTCACAAGGTAAATACGTAAACTCAAAGATGGAAATCATCCCCTAGAGAATGGCCAGATGCTGGAGTGTCATAAGCAGATAAGAAGGGTGGGTCCTGAGCATGATAACAGTGAAAGAAATCTGAGCATGCAGGAATCTTCAGAAGAGGGAAAGCCAGTTGCATAACCCAAGGTGACATGTCCAGCGCCAGGCAGCATCTGTGCTCTGTAGGTAGGAGGCCTGTCAGAGAAGAGGCGTCTTCAGAGGGTTAGATTATCTAGTACAGAGATTTATCATAAACAGACATTGTCCAAACTGATTTGTATCATTGCATGAGTCCAAACAGCTAATGCTGTCTGCTTCTTGTCTTTCATCTTTTAAAATATCATCTCCTCTGTGCCAAGAAGCATGTATTATTTGAGTAAATTATAGAAAAATGAGATAAAAGGGTGGCCAAGACTTTTTGCTTGTGAGAGTCCTTTTCTTGATGATTTCAAATACATACTTGCATCCAGTTGGGATCATCTTACAAAGGGCTGGATGAGCGTTTATGATAACCTAATTAGTCTGACTTTTAAAAACAATCTTGTAATTCTTTTCTGTATCCAAAGAGGTTCTATATGCACAACAATGAAAGTAATGCAATAAATCCAGTTTTGTCTTTTGAAACTATTTCAAAGTTCCTTCTGAGCCACACTTCCAGCCACATCAATTTTTTAAAAATGTTATAAGTTTGTTTTTAAATGAAAGCACGTCTATTGTTCAGTTTAATCACTCCAGTCCTTCACCAAGTTTCACTCTGGTTTGTGGTCAGCAGTTTCCAAGTGTCAAATCTACCTTCAAATGATAAATTCAATTGCTGGTGATATGCCATGAAGGATGAGTTGGAAAAATATTTTTACCAATTTCCAGCGGTGAGTCATAGAAGATGCGATTCTAAGACAGGAAAAAGATGTTTATGGAGCCCGTGGAAATAGCCACGTTATACGTGATTTTTTAGACTCACCTTGTATATCTTTCAGTTTTTTTATTAACACTTTGATATTTTATATGTCATGGGTCTGATTTGAGTTTACAGAGAGCATAGAGGATATGACAATTGAATAAAATAATCAGTGTGACTCATAAAACTATATAATTGGTGACTTAACTCAGTGATGTCTTTATGCTTATTTGCGTAACAACTGATTTGTTACTTTTGTTAGGACTTCAGTATTTACAGAATTTCTTCCATGGGCATCATTCCATTTGAGTCTCAGGAAAATTGTAGGATATCTTTGTAGAATATGAATTATTTTCCAGCTCCCACTATAAAGAGGAAGGCTAGGTTTAGAGAGTGTAAGTGATTTACGCAAGTTACATAGCGAAGAGGAAGAGTGTGCGCTTAAACACACTTCAAGTTCTTTCCAGTACATCATGAGAGGCTCTAAACACCTTATCTGCCTTAAAAAATAAAGGCTGGCATAAGAAAAGTAGTCTAAAAATTAAGCAGAAAATAAACCCAGAAAGTGTGAAATAGCAGGAGAGAAAGAGCATGAATTTGTTTGTTTATTGCATGAGTAACATAGGTAACTTAGGCTAAATGTACTAAGAGTATTCTTTGTTTTCTGACATACAAGCCTTAGGAAGGGCATGAGAACAATTAAAACAATGTGGTCATGATTGTCCATGTATATAAGACAAATAAGAGTAGGATTTTGGAAATGAGAACCAAATTAAACGAGCATCATTCCCCCCAAATCATTGAGCTTATTTCTGTTTCCATCCCTCACTGTTCACACACAGGTCTGCTCACCTCTCCTATGCTAATCTACAGCCTACTCTTTCTTAAAGACTGCTGTTTAATAGTTGAAATAGTTGATTTTCTTTCTTGTTTTTTTTTAGAGACAGAGTCTCACTTTATCGCCCTGGGTAGAGTGCCGTGGCGTCACACTGCTCACAGCAACCTCCAGTCTTGGGCTTAAGCGAGTCTCTTGCCTCAGCCTCCTGAGTAGCTGGGACTACAGGTGCCCACCACAGCGCCCGGCTATTTTTTTGTTTTTTGCAGTTCGCCGAGGCCGGGCTTGAACCCGCCACCTTCGGCATATGGGGCCGGCGCCCTGCTTGCTGAGCCACAGGAGCCACCCTCTTTATACTTTTTAAAGGAAGATTCAGGCTGGGTGCCCATAGCACAGTGATTACAGCGTCAGTCACATATACTGAAGTTGGTGGGTTCAAACCCGGTCCCAGGCAGCTAACCAACAATGACAACTGCAACAAAAAAAATAGTTGGGCGTTGTGGCAGGCGCCTGTAGTCCCAGCTGCTTGGGAGGCTGAGCAAGAGAATACTCGAGCCTAGGAGTTTGAGGTTGCTGTGAGCTGTGATACCATGGCACTCTACCAAGGGCAACATAGTGAGATTCTGTCTCAAAATAATAATAATAATCATCATTTTTAAAAAAGAAGATTCAAAAAAAGATACATGCCAGATTTTTGAAGATCTCTTCTGTAGGAAACTTATTCTGAATTAGCTAGTCTGCCATTACCAGAAGCAGAAGTTTCCTGTTGAGAGTTTGGCTTAAGTTGCCTTAAATCTAGAGATCAGGA
>CAUYON010150095.1:0-10674 GCA_963573935.1 Arctocebus calabarensis
TCAAGTTGTCGCCCTGGATGGAGTGCTGTGGCATCACAGCTCACAGCAACCTCCAATTCCTGGGCTCAAGCGAGTCTCTTGCCTCTGCCTCCCAAGTAGCTGGGACTACAGGTGCCCGCCACAATGCCTGGCCATTTTTTGGTTGCAGCCACCATTGTTGTTTGGCGGGCCCAGGCTGGATTCGAACCCGCCAGCTCAGGTGTACGTGGCTGGCGCCTTAGCCCGTTGAGCCACAGGCGCGGAGCCTAAGACTGAAATCTTAATAGAGGTCTTTAGGAACCCTGGCTCTACAGGCTCAAGTGTTTCATGTGGGAAAGAAAATGCTGCAGGTAGAGCTATTTCTACAGAATGCATGTCCTTGAGTAACAAAGGATTAAAGTAATAAAGAGCCTTGAGTAACAAAGGATTCAAACTGTACCCTGCCTATAAACTGCTGCTTGTCCTTGTGGAGACACGCAGATTCTTGCCTGAGCAGTTAGATAAGGAAGGAGACCTTGAAAATGGGAGGCAGGCTGGTAAGCTTCACCTTTGGAGAAGTACGATAAAGAAGGAGAACCAGGCATGGTGTATGTTGGTGCTAAATATTTATTCTTTTAATCTATTGATATTGGACTATTACGTTACGAGAAGATAGGCTGTGGTTTTTCCTGAAGGGACTGTACATGCTCGTTGTCAATTTTCCCTGAAAATAGAAAGAACCCAGGGTGAGAAATGGTGACTAGGGAGTTTGGTTTGAGAGAAAGGTGATTCTGTCCTCTTTCTAGGCTTCCCTACCAAGGGATAAGATGTTTCCAGAAACTCCTGGGTAGCAGGAAATCAGGGCCACTAATGATTTTTGTGAACACTAGGCATTTTTGCCCCTTTGTCTCTTTAAAACAAAACAAAACACACACACACACAGAAGTATGAAATCATATTTTATGACTATGTTGTATAATCCAAGCTGGAGTCTTTATTATAATTCATATTATATTATGTTATATTTATTATAGTTATCTACATTTTTGAAAGTTGCATTACAAATTTAATTTAATTTAATTTTGTTTTTTATTGTTTGGGATTCATTGAGGGCACAAGGAATTAGGTTATACTGATTGCTACTTAGATAAAGTCTCTCTTATAATTATGTCCCGCCCCAAGAGGTGTGCCACACATGGTGACCTCCATCCCCTCTTCCTGCTCCCCTCATTCCCCATATCCCGCCCCCCAGAAGTGTGCCATACATGATGACCTCCCCCTTATATTTCCCTATCCCACCCCTTGAATTAGCTCATATTAGAACAGAGTACATTGGATTCTTGCTTCTCCATTCTTATGATGCTTTACTAAAAAGAATGTGTTCCACCTCCATCTAGGTTAACACACAAGATGTAAAGTCTCTATCTTTTTTACTGGCTGAATAGTATTCCACAGTATACATATACCACAGCTTATTAATCTATTCCTGGGTTGGTGGGCATTCAGGTTGTTTCCACATTTTGGCGATTGTAAATCGAGCTGTGAGAAACAGAGAAATTTTAAATATAAAACATTTTTATGGGCCTCTAGAAATATTGTGTGCCTTTGACATTGTGCCTACCATGCTGAATGGACAATTGACCATGGTAGAGTCAAACGGCCTTCATACAGTCATGTTGGAAATGAGGTGCAGAAGTTACTCTGTGTTGTATTTCCACTAACCCTGAGCCTTCGGTAAAGTCCTGATCCTCCACATGAGGGGTGGGTCCCTCGGGAGGTAATTAAGTCTTGAGGATAGAGCCTCCTTGGATAAAATTAGTCCCCTTTTAAAAGAGATCCATGGTGCCGACTTGCCCATTTTCTGCCACGTTAGGATATAACAAGAACGCAGTCTGAAACTCAGAAGAGAGCCCTCACCAGAATCAGATCATCCTGGCAGAATCCTTGACAAAATCCAAATCCATGGTACTCCTGCAGCTCAAATTTCAGGCAAAATCAAATGGACAATCTGCTCTTCTTGTTGAGTAAGTGATTCCGAAACTTCTGAAATCCTGGGCAGGCATATGAAGTGATGGTACATCTCGATTTTATGGAATTCCTGTTTTTTATTAGTTTTGGGGTGTATTTTGTAACCACCGTGATCATCTATGTGTTTGTATTAGTTGTGTAAATGTCCAGGTTGATCATGCTTTTGAAGTTTGAAAGTCTGTTCTCTCAGATAGTTGAAGCATTTAAATAGAATACGTGAAATTTGAAAGCATAGTTTAATGGATTTTAGGGGAATTTAATCTTTTTAAACTTATGTAATTAATTACATATTAACCTAAGAACAAGTAAAGTTGATCTCTTGTGTTTTAAAATAATTAGACTTATAAATAAAATAATTTGAACTTTATAAGGAAGGTTTGTGTGTTTTTTGGCCAGGACTGGGTTTGAACCTGCCACCTCTGGCATATGGGGCTGGCTCCCTACTCCTTTGTGCCACAAGTGCCACCCTTATACGAAAGTTTTATTTTGGAAAAAAACACACGGACAAAGCTCTATGACATTGGATTTAACAACAATTTCTGGTTGGGGCTTTGTTGTTGGTGGTGTTAGAACAACTCTGCAAAATAAAATTGTGGTTTACTGTTGGACAACATTACAGTCCAAAATACATACATCAAAACAGGCTAAATAAATAAACAGCCACCTCATAGACCAAAAAAAGGGGGAAATTTTTTATCTTTGGGCTTTTTAAACGTCTCATACAAACCAACTGCTTATAGTACAGTTGCCCATTTTCATATACACATGAAAAATTGCTGGAATGCTTGGAATGAGATTTTTTGGTTATGGTTTTGCCTTTTTTTTTAACAAGGTATTTTTTTCTGCTTTGAGATTAGAATGAATACGGTCACGCCACAAGTAAAGTGAGAGTCAGAAGTAGAGCAGAGAAGGCTCTGAATGATGGCTGACGTTTGAAAATAGGTACAAAAATATAAAACGTAAATAAAAAATACAAATTTCCTTTTTTTTTTTTTTGGCCAGGGCTGGGTTTGAACCCACCATCTCCGGCATGTGGGGCTGGTGCCCTACTCACTGAGCCACAGACACTACCCAAATTTCCTTTTAAAGTACTACTAAGAACAAAAGCAAGGCCTTAGAAGTTTTGGTTCTTTTTTCTTCCCCTGTTACAAATTCTCCTGGTTTTAGGTGAGTGGTGAAGAGCGCCGGTCATCTGCGGGTGGCACTGTCCACGGTGGGCCGGCAGGTGGCACTGCCGGTGGAGGGCAGGCAGGTGAGCCTCTCGAAGGCAGAGGCAGAAAGAGCAGGGTGAATGGGTCATGGTGGCTTTTCACAAGAATTTCTTAAATATGGCACCAAAAAGCAGAGACAACAAAAGAAAATAAATAGAACGTCATTAAAATAAAAAACTTATGTGAATCAAGGGACATTAGCAAGAGGGTAAAAAAGACAACCCATAGAATAGGAGAAAATATTTGCAAATCATTTATCAGCTAAGGGATTGATATCTAGGATATACAAAGAACTCTTGCAACTCAACAACAAAAAAGCAAGCCATCCAATTAAAAAATGTAAAGATGTTTGGAAGTAAAAAAGACTTTTTAATAGACATTTCTCCAAAGAGGTACATAACGGCCAACAGATACATAAGATGCTCAACATCTCTAGCCATTAGGGAGATGCAAGACCAAACCTGAATGAAATACACATACTACTTGGCACACATTAGGAAGGCCATTATAAAAAAAGAAAGCTGAGGGGCGGAGCCTGTGACTCAAAGGAGTAAGGCACCAGCCGCATATGTGGAAGTGGCGGGTTCAAACCCAGCCCCACCCCTTCACACCCTCCCCCAAAAAGAAAGCTGAGCATGGTGGGACGTGCCTGTGGTCCTAGCTATTTAACAGGCTAAGGTAGGAGGGTCACTCCAGCCCAGGAGTAAGTGCAGTGAGCTATCATTATGCTGGTGCACTCTAGCCTGGGCAAGAGAGTGAGATCCCATTTCTAAAAAAAAATTTAAAACTTTCTTTTTTTAAACAAGAAAAATAGCAAGTTTTGATGATGATATGGAGAAATTGGAACCTTTGCGTATTGCTGGTGAGAATGTAAAATGGTATAGCTGCTGTTGAAGACATTTTCACGATTCCTCAAAAAGTGAATTACCTTATGATACAGCAATTCCTTTTCAATTACACTTCCAGATATTTATCTAAAAAAATTGAAGGCATGGCTCGGCTCCTGTGGCTCAACGGGCTAAGGCACCAGCCATGTACACCTGAGCTGGTGGGTTCGAATCCAGCCCAGGCCTGCCAAACAACAATGACAGCTGCAACCAAAAAATGGCTGGGCCTTGTGGCGGGCGCCTGTAGTCCCAGCTACTTGGGAGGGGGAGGCAGGAGACTCACTTGAGCCCTGGAATTGGAGGTTGCTGTGAGCTGTGATGCCACAGCACTCTATCCAGGGTGACAGCTTGAGGCTCTGTCTCAAAAAAAAAAAAAATTGAAGGCAAAGACTTAAGCAGATATGTGTACACCCATGTTTGTAACAGCATTATTCACAATAGATAAAAGGTAGAATGATTCAGGGCTCCATCAACAGATGATGGATAAACATAATGTGACATATGCACAAAAGGGAATATTATGAAACTTTAAAAAGGAAGATAGTCTAATATATGCTACAATGTGGATGAATCTTAAACATATGCTAAGTAAAGGAAGCAAGACTCAAAAGGCAAAATGTATTATTCTACCTATATGAGGTGCTCAGAATAGTCAAATTCATAGTGTTGGAAAGTAGAATAGTGGTCACCAGGGGTTGGAGGGTAGACTGGGAGAAGTTATTGTTTAATGAAAATGGAGATTCTGTTTGAAATGATAAAAAAGTTCTGGACCTAGATAGCGGTAGATGTACAACATGGTCAGCATACTTGATGCTACAGAATTATACACCTAAAAATGGCTAAAGTGGTCAATTTTATGTTTTCAAGTTATTTTATCATAACACAAAATAAAATACACTTTTAAAAAGGGTTTTCAAATTTAGACTATCAAACTGAATACTGAATTTAATGCAAGTAATTATAGGTGGGCATGCCCTTCCAAACTCAAGTCTTTCCTGGACAGAACTGTGAACAGGTGCAGTTTGAGATTAGGAGTCTTACTGACCTTCCAGAGATCAGTCTGAAACCAGCTGCTAAGGAGAAGGCATGTGATGGGGAAGTTGAAAGCCTTTACTTCTGAATGGAAGAAACAGTCTGTAATTGGAAGAAACATCTGGGTTAAGTGGCAGTGTTTTTAATTTAACTTAATATCTAAATAGACAAAATGGGAAGAGATTGTAGATGATGGAAAGAGTGATATTGATGGGAAGTCCTGAGAGAAAATATGAGAAAATAGACCTTTGAAAAAGGGACTTTTTTTATTTTTTTGAGACTGTCTCACATTGTCACCCTTGGTAGAGTGCTGAGGTGTCACAGCTCACAGCAAGCTCAAACTCTTGGGCTCAAGCAATTCTCTTGCCTCAGCCTCCCAAGTAGCTGGGACTACAGGCACTCGCAACAATGCCCGGCTATTTTTTGGTTGTAGTCATCATTGTTGTTTGACAGGCCTGGGCTGGATTTGAACCCGCCAGTTCCAGTGTATGTGGCTGGTCCCCTAGCTGCTGAGCCAGCAGGGACATTTATTTATCTAAGAAGCAAAGCATATGAGAAAAACACAAAGATGTTTTAGGAGTACAAAGGAGGAAAAAATTGAAGAGATTATAAAACCAGTAACTTTGATTTCTACGGAGAAAGAGTTTGGAGGTTAAATCATTTATGGATGAGGCAGAGTCTCTAGAGCAGAAGACTTTGCATGGTCTGCTCCCTTTGTTCCAAATGCTTTACCCCCCAGTCATCCACATGGCTCATCCCTCTCTCTTTCAAGTCTCTTTCTCCACTGAGTCCAAGGCTAGCACCATGTCTGTAACCCAGAACCCCTTGAGCCACTTCTTTTTGTTTTTTTTCCACAGTTCTTTTTTTTTTTTTTTTTTTTTGAGACAGAGCCTCAGGCTGTCGCCCTGGGTAGAGTGCTGTGGCATCATAGCTCACAGCAACCTCCAACTCCTGGGCTCAAGCGATTCTCCTGCCTCTGCCTCCCAAGTAGTTGGGACTATAGGCGCCCGCCACAACACCCGGCTATTTTTTGGTTGCAGCCATCACTGTTGTTTGGCGAACTGGGCTGGATTTGTACCTGCCAGCTCAGGGATATGTGGCTGGCACCTCAGCTGCTTGAGCCACGGGTGCCGAGTGGTTTCCACAGTTCTTTTCACTATTAAATGTACTATATCATTTACTTAATGTATTCGTTTTCTGTGATCTGCTACCCCTCACTGAGTGGGATTTTTTGCCCTTTTTGTTTACTTCGACTGATGCCTCATGCTAAATAAACACCTGTTAATGAACAAAGAGAGAGGTTGATACTGTATGGGGCAAGAGAAAAGGAGAGCCAGTTTAGTGAAGAGTTCGTATTTCCTTGGTTCAAATCATACAGCTGTGCTAGTTGTTAAAATATGGACATACTTCCCTATCAGTTGGTGAGTATCCGCTGCTCAGGCAACCTCACCTTCTCCCCTAAGCCCTCAGTCAGCAGTTAAGGGGTAAATGCAAAATGCATCTGCGGGCCTCTCTCAGCCCCTGCTCTAGTGCTGTATAGTTCAAGGATGATGCCTCTGTCATACTAGTTGTTAGAAATATTGAATATCATCACTGACATCAATGTCTTTAGGGAATCAGTAAGAAATGACCAAAAAAAAATTACTGGGCTGCAGTATGGGCCCTGTGGCAGTGAAAAGTTTGAATTTACAGACAGCCAAGCCAAGAAAGTTCTCTGAGTTCCTCCAGCAACAGTCATCAACACACAGAAAATAGCAACAGAGAGGATCCAAATAAGACAAATATGGGCATGAGAAGGGGGCGGCTAGAGATTTTAGGTGCTAAGAGAAGCATCTATGGGATGGCTGATAACATCTATGGGATGGCTAATGACTCTTGGTGACTTTTCACCAAATCCATGGGTTAGATTACTTGGAAGGAGTCCAGAGACAATAGAATCCCACGCGGTCACCTTGTAACTGCCGAGGAGGAATAACTTTTCCTCTGCCCTTTTAGGCTCAATTTTGGGGGACTTCCAAATTTCTAAAGGACAGATTAGCAAGAAAACAGATTTAATAACTTAAAAATGGGAGTTCACAGAAAAATGTTAGATCTGTCTACAGCTTTAAGGGGAAAAGGAGGAGGAGAAGGGCGCTTAGGTTTTGTGACAATTCCCCTTCAGATGTGATGTGAAACTTTCTCTTCTTTGGTGATAAGAGTGGCTTTTCCCTGCTTGCTCCCAGGGAAGAGATTCATGACAATTGATTTTTATTTGAGTTCTTTTGAGAGGCTCTGCTTTTAGGCAGATAAGAGATTTCACAAGCTCAACTGCCTTCTGCTCAAAATAATTTTTATGCAACAGTGGCATATGCTGGAGTCTTTCACCATCCAACTCATTTGAGCTTTGGAACTAAAAAAACAAAAGACAGCGTCAATTTTATTTTTTTCCCTGCCGTCCTATAGGTCTGAGGACTCTGTTATTTCAATATTAAATTGAGACAATACCTCTTTATCCAAAATTGTCTTGACCATTACAGGATACAGCATAGTTATACAGGGCATAATAAATAAGTAAATAAATATGTAAGATAAAATGGTAAATAAATTTGTTTTTAAAAAAGAACAAAGAAAATAAAACAAAAATGAATTAGCAAAGACATAGTACTTGCCCTCAAGCTACTTGTCATCTCTGGTGGCAGAGGCTGGATTGATATGCTTCAAGCATGTCACTTGTTAGATTGTGTATTATAAGTTAAAATATGACTAGACTTTAAGTTCTATGAAACCAATGTAAAAACAGCAGGTAAGGCAGCCTCTGGTAGTCACCCACTGTTCTCTTGGATTTGATCACTACTAGGCACTGTGGTTTCAACTTCCCTGGGGGAATTCTCCCAGCCTGAAAGTGCTACATTGAGATTGTGCTGTAAAATGTTCAAACTCATTTCAAATTTAATGCATCTTAACCAATGTCATGGATGAGTCAACTCAAACGAACTCTTGACCGCACTATTCTAAAAGTTTTCTTTTTGGAAAGAGAAGCGCTACTAAAACTTATTCTTTGACTAAGTGACAATTTCTGTACTGTTCACTTTTTTTTTTTGAGACAGAGCCTCAGGCTGTCACCTAGATAGAGTGCTGTGGCATCACAGCTCACAGCAACCTCCAGTTCCTGGGCTCAAGCGAGTCTCCTGCCTCCGCCTCCCAAGTAGCTGGGACTATAGGCCCGCCACAACGCCCGGCCATTTTTTGGTTGCAGCTGTCATTGTTGTTTGGCAGGCCTGGGCTGGATTTGAACCCGCCAGCTCAGGTGTACGTGGCTGGTGCCTTAGCCCGTTGAGCCACAAGCGCCGAGCCTGTACTGTTCACTTTTAAAGAGGTTTCTGTTTGTTTGTTTTTGAATGTGATTAGCAATCTGCAACACAGATTCTGCTGCAATATCTGCTGTAGATCATGCAGTGTGTCTGTGTGATCTTTTTTCCACCAGTGTCTGCTTTTCAGTCGAGAGACACATTTGCCTTATGATAACAGGTGATATCATCTCTTCCTAGGACTCTGCTCCCATAACTGCACAGTGAACGCATTTGCATTTGCCGTTGAAAGCACCATGTTTTTGTGAGAAACTATATAGTGAGAGCTCTGCTTGTTGTATTGGGGGGGGCAGGGCGAGCGAAAGGGGAGGGAATGATCTATTTCTTCCTTAGCTTATTATAATTAGAGATATTTGTATGAAAATAGAATCTCTGTTGCTTAAGTGTTGCTCAGTTCCTGCTGATCTGTTCTCACTCACAGGCATCCTCCTTTGTGATATAATAGTTAGTTGCTGTGGAGATGATTATCCTGTCATAGAGAAAAGAGACTTATGAATTTAAATGAAGAATGAGCAGCAGGAGTGAAAGAACTATGCCAAAAGCCAAGCACTTCATCCAATTTAATTTTCTCTTGCCTTTTAGATATATGTTGTACCATAAAGTTGGATGTGTAAGTTTAAATAACACAGTTTCAGGCTTAATGATGAATAATGACAAAAGGAAAACTTAAGGGGAAGCAAGATATAATACTGACATCCTATGGAGAGAAAGAATGGCTTCAAATTATAGAAAATTCAACAATAAAGGTATGCTGTTTAGTCATTTTTTATGGTTTAAGTAAACAATTAAGCTATCACAGTCTAACTTTTGATGAATTGTTGAGGTAGTTCAGACATCATTCGACAAGTAGGAAGCAGAATGTTGAGAGAGAAAGAATGGGCTTTGTATCAAACAGAGCTGATCTGAATTCCTACTCGGTTACTTGCAAGCATTGTCTTAGGCAAGCCATTTGATCCCATCTAAACTTCAGTTTCATCAATTATAAAATTGAGTATAAATATGTAGGATCTTTATGTTTGCTTTTTGATTGGTTTCATTATTATTTTTTTTTTTAGAGGCAGGCTCTTGCTCTCACAGTGCAGCAGCATGATCATAACTCATGATAGCCTCAAACTCCTGGCCTCAAGCCTCAAGCAATCCTCTCACCTCAGCCTCCCCAGTAGCTGGGGCAACAGGTTCACTCCACCACATCTGGCTATAGGGTTGTTTAAAGAGCTGTTCAATGGGTTCAATGGGTATGGACTCATATGCCCATGCCAATTGTTTTATAGCTAAGAACATTCATTCATTGGTCATTGTGTTCACTCTAATACAAGGTCAGTGCCCATTCTGTGCTAGTTTTTCTACATTCTGAGTATCATCTATGTTAAGACAGGATAGTTTATGCTGCTGTAACAGATAAACTCTGAAATCTCAGTGGTTTAACACAATGAAATTGTATTTCTCACTGTCACAGATTCCAGTGTGGGTCTGATAGCTCTCCTTCCTCTTGTGGGTATAGGCTTCCAAGCCAAGATTATTACAGTAGAAGAGAGGGATGGAGGAGGCACACCAGCCTTTAACTTCCTTAACCTCAATCAGGCACATGTTCTTTCTACTTATGGCCAGAACTGGTCACATGGCCCTAATCTATTTGCAAGGAAGGATGAGAAATGTAGTGAAAGTTATGGAATGACTAATGAGTATTGAGACTATCTCTGCCACTTCACTCCTTGTTTTTGTGAGAATTAGATGTGAGAATACATGCAATCATGTACACACAATGCAAAAAAAAGTATACATATTGTAAGAAAGGAAAACCCTGTATTAAAATTTTGATACTCAGCATGGTGCAGTGGCTCATGCCTATAATCCTAGCACTCTGAGAAGCCAAGGCAGGTGGGTGGGTTGCTTGAGGTTACAAGTCTGAGACTAGCCTGAGCAAGAGCGACACCTCATCTCTACTAAAAATAGAAAAACTGAGACAAGACGATCCCTTGAGCCCAAGAGTTGGAGGTTGCTGTGAGCTATGATGACACCATGGCACTCTATTCAGGGCAACAGCTTGAGACTCTGTCTCAAAAAAAAAGAAAAAAGGGGGAGGAGCCAAGATGGTGGCCGAGTAACAGCTTCCTTGCAACTGGGCTCGGTGAGACTGGGGAGAGAAGACTTCAGGCATCTCTGGCTGACGAGATCTGCCCAGAAACATCCCTTTGGGGACACAGGGAGACA
>CAUYON010150097.1:0-22236 GCA_963573935.1 Arctocebus calabarensis
AAAAATAATTTCTACTTTTTCTTTTCCTGGCTGAATGAGACTTCTGAAAGCAAATTCTCATCTATAAGGCATGGATTTTATTTTTATTATTATTATTTTTTGTTGTTGAGGATTCATTGAGGGTACAAGAAACCATGTTACACTGGTTACATTTGTTGGATAATGTCCCTCTTACAATCGTGTTTTGCCCTCAAAAGGTGTGGCACACACCAAGACCCCACCCCCTCACTCCTTCCCTCTCTCTGCTCTTCCTTTCCCCATCCCTCCCTCATTCTTTCTCTCTCTGCTCTCCCCTTCCCTCACCCCCACTGTGTCAATAATTGTCATTAATTGTTTTTTTTTTTTTTTTTTTTTTTTTTTTATAAATAACCCCAAGCTGTCACCCTGGATGGAGTGCTGTGCCATCACAGCTCACAGCTACCTCCAATTCCTGGGCTCAAGCGAGTCTCTTGCTTCTGCCTCCCAAGTACCTGGGACTACAGGTGTCCGCCACAATGCCCGGCCATTTTTTGGTTGCAGCTGTCATTGTTGTTTGGCGGGCCCGGGCTGGATTCGAACCCGCCAGCTCAGATATACCTGACTGGCACCTTAGCCCACTGAGCCACAGGCGCCAAGCCATTAATTGTTATTTTTAAGCACAAATTATATCACAATGATAATTGAACTGATGCACAGAAAAGTCATATTGAATTTTCCCAACAATTTAATCAAATATAATAATGCAATAATACTATATATAGTCTACACATGTACATGAGTACACCTACAATAATTTCACCAGTTAAATGAGAATGCTTTCTTATTTAAAGAAAAGTAACAAAACAATAAGCTTTATTATTTTTGGATTGATTAACGCAAGTCGGCTTTGGGTATAATACAAGGTTAATTGCTGAATGTAGTCTGAGGCCTGGCTGGACCTTATATGAACAGTTTAAATTTAGCCACATGAAGATACTTAATACCTATAGCAAACGCCACCAGAATTCAAATATTTGGTTTGTTTCAGTACTTTAACAAACAGGGCTAACCAAACTCCATGTAGAATTGGGTCAAATCAAACTCACTTAGGAGGTTAATGCTCTGCTAATACAATACTTTTAAAAGCGTGTGCACTTTTAACAATGCATTGTTTTTTGTGATGTCAAATATCTGTTTGTTTTTAAATTAATAAGAATAAAATTTAGCACAAATTGGAAATTATCTTGTCTTTTGGTGCTTAAATTAGAAGTGTCATCCTTGGCTACACATTAAAATCAGGTGAGAAACTTTAAAAAAAGAATCATGCCTGCATCCACTTCAAGAAATTTTGATTATGTGGCCTGGGATAGGACTTGCATGTGATTTTTGAAAGCTTCTCAGGTGGTTTTAACATGCAACTAAGTTTAAGAACAACTGGTCTAAACTTCTCTAATTCTCAAAGTATTATTTACAGAGAAAGGTAATAAAGAGAATGATAATCTATTCTTACACTCTATTCTTACACAAACAATGGTGCCAATTACCTAATTTCCTAGAACTTTGGTTTCCTTGTCTTTACAATGTGAATAATACTATACGTCTCTTGGGATATTTTCAAGGATTACGAGGATAAAGCATGCGGCTGAGAATAATGCTTATCAGGAGTAGCGTATTTGGAGTGAGACGCTCAAATCCTAGGGGGGATCAGGTAGGGCTGCAGGCCAGGTGAGGAGGAGCGGGGTCAATGGGAGTACAGTGAAACTGGACAGACTTGATCTAAAGGAAGCATCCCCTGCTTAGTTCCTGCCAACTGTCTTATAGAAATACATGTCAGTGCTCCCGAGTTTCTGATTTTTTAAGAAAAGAAAATTTAGATATTTTAAGCATGAAGTTTCTCTACTTTTAATGCAATCAAACAACATATTTCTATGTCACCAATTTTCTACTATACTTTTCTACTATAATTTCCTTTTATAACATAAACCTACCTCGTGTCGTGTGGTTGTGGATAATTTCAAGATTTGTTTTTGTTTTAGGATCATTTTCATTAAATAATTAAGTATTCGTTTCTCTCTGCTGCCAAGTACTTCTTCCTAAGTGGATCAAGGATTTCTAGCTATGACTTGGCATAATACGAGCATATAATGACTCTATCACTCTTCAGATCTTGGTGGTTAAAACAAAATGTGTCCATGATGCGTCTTTTCTTATGTTATTAATGGCACGATTTGGTCTTTCTTTATTGTTATCTCCCCTTCTCTAACAAGAATAAGTCTGATGTGCAGTATCGGGATTCTTTCTCCAATTTCTACCCAAGTATTTGCTGGAGTCATCACTTAATATTTTTATATTTTTCTTGTGTAGTCATAACAAATGTAATAATATCTCTGGCTATTTGAATTGCACCAGTAAAACTTTGTTTCTTCTAAAGAACATCACATCTTTTTCTATTGTATCCAAGAATACCACATAGCTTCACTGCTGCTAATACTTGCAGGTTTAAATGAATGAAAGCAGCCTCTTTATCTTTTCTTGGAGAAACCTATCAATCTTACGTTATGCCAATACCTCTGGTTCTCATGAGGTAAATGTGAAGTATGTTGAGTCCTTCCAATAAGAACATTGAAGGTTTTCATTTCCTACCACAGCAGCCACATTTACAATTGGATTTGCTGAGAATCCCTGTTACCACTCTGAGCCATGGAGAAAATAGATGACATAAACGGTTTCCTCTGAATTATGGCTTTAAAAAAACCCGTTCAATGTTTTTTAAACATTGAACATTAGTTTGAAGCTTCCAGTCATGGTAAAGAAGTTTGGGAGATAGTACAAAGGAGACTGAGGAGAAGGCACAAATGAAGTGATGGGTTGAAAAAGAGATTTATTTGTGAAGGTGCCTTTCTTCAAGAATGCCTCCCACAGAGTTATACGTGAGATTACTCAAGGTTTTGATCTAAATTAGGGTCTCTTGAAAACAATAGCTTCATCCTGAAGACCTCCTTGTGTGAATACAGGCTTAAATAAATAAATAAATTAGAAAATATTCAAATACCTGGACCAGATGATAATTAATTGACATTTGACTCTTCATAGTGATAAATAATATAAAGTTATAAATGGTTTTAAGTTGACTCGTGATTAATTCATAAAATTGGCTTTTGTCATGAATTACTCTTTTCTGTTAGAACAGAAGATAAACAAAGGAAATTTTCTGTGGAAACCTAGCATTTGTAGAAGCCACCATTTCACTTAGAACAAGGATGCCATAATTGCTACTGGGTGTATATACTTGTTGAAGGACAATATTTTCCTTACTTTTCTATGGTAGGTACAAAACCATAGAACTTTAGAAAATTGTACAATATGACCACTTGTATGTATGAAAAATACATAGACACAAGTCTGGCTTTCTTTCTTTTTCTTTTTTTCCCTTTTTCTCTTACTTTCTTTTCTTCCTTCTTTATAACAAATAAATAAACATTCAATCCTGCAATATAATCAACTTTTGTGGGAGTTTAATTACTATCATTTAGTGAAGTTTTGCTTAAAGACATTATTTAAAAACATAACAATTTTATTTCTTTGTAAGAAAGAAGGATTCTACTAGGAAGTATAGGCCGCTCAAATATTTTACATGCTCTAAAATAAAGTAGGGCACCTGCTGGCTATTTTTTGCAGAATCATAGAAAGCTAGGCTTTCCACAACCGGAGATAGTTTCTAAATTACATTCCTCATTTAAAAGATGAAAAGACTGAGACCCTTATGGCTGAATATCATTCACAGACAGCCAGGATTTAAGCCCAGGTCTTTGGACTCCAAGTCAGCAGCTTTTTCAACTCTGCCAAACAACCAACTGAAAAATAAATAAATAAATACAAAATGAAAACTCCAAGTCCCTAATTCTCAGAACAAGATTTATTAAAAACTTAATAAGTTTAAGGTTAAAAAAACCCCTCTATTTGGAGAAAAAGTCAACCAGAATAGTAATATACAGTTTAAGAGACTTTTTGTTCAGATGCTTACATTTCAAATAGTAGTTTTGATATGTTGTACATCATTTAACACTTAACTCCTACCATGGTAAGGTAAAAGAGTGGTACTGGAAAAATATTGTTCTTGCTCAACATGATTAACTGTAATCATGTAAGTTAGTTCTGATATTCGTATTCATTGCCAAAAATTAGATTAGACTGGGGTATTGAATGTTGTGTTATAAAGAACGTGCTGTGAATAGAACATGCATTTGGCATCAGAAAATTCTGAATTCCAGTCCTGTATAGCTACTTCCCAGCTGGGTGTCTCCTTGGGAAGCGTAACCTCTGTGAGCCTTGGTTTCATTATCTTCAAACTGGACATATAAAGCACGGTGGAGGGTTCCTCTGGGAACTAAATCAGATGCTGAAAGCTGAGCGTCTGCATCTTGTGCTCAGATACCTCATCCCTGAATTTTAACAGCATTGATAAGCAAAGGAAGTGGTGAGCTTTCTGAGCTGTGCTGAGATGACTGGTTTTGGAGATATCAGAAACTCCTTGGAAGACTGAGCACCCATGAAAGAAAACATTCCTATTTTTAAGCCATACTTCTCATAAGCCATTCAGTTCCAGGTCTACTGGCTGGTTGAAAGGCTTTCCTGGAAGCACTGCTATTTTATAATTTCCATGGTGAACTTAAACCTCCCCCCTTTTTTTATTGACTAGTCTAGTGCAGAGATGGTGCTCTTAAAAGCTTGTTGAATAAATGTCATTGAGCTTTGCATCAGGCATCAGCATGGTACACATATTCACACACACACAGGCACTGTATGAATGTAAATCAGGGGCAGGTACTTGGCTCATTTGGTTCACCACTATATTCCCAGAGCTTATAGCAGCATTTGGCAGATAGTGAGTGTTCAAAAATACTTGTTGAAGGCAGCACCCGTAGCTCAGTGGGTAGGGCGTTGGCCACATATGCTGAGGCTGGTGGGTTCAAACCCAGCCCGGGCCAGCTAAAACAATAATGACAACTGCAACAACAACAAAAAAAGCTGGGCATTGTGGTGGACGCCTGTAGTTCCAGCTACTTGGGAGGCTGAGGCAAGAGAATTTGCTTAAGCCCAAGAGTTAGAGGTTGCTGTGAGCTGTGATGCCACGGCACTCTACTGAGGGTGACACAGTGAGACTCTGTCTCAAAAAAAATATGTATTTATTGAATAAATTGATGAAAGTGTGTGTGTGTAACATCCCATCCTAGACACTGGGAGGAAGCAAGCTACTAATGGGTCTGCATTTTAAAAGCCTCACTTGTACCAATTCATCCAACAAAAGATGGAGAAGCAGTAGGAAAATTAAAAAATTCCCATTGTTCAAATATTTAAGTTTGCATATTGTTTCCAGCTATTCCCGTTAGATGAGGAAAAGTGAGATAGTTTCCAAACTGAAACTGAAAAGTTTGTTCTGAAAGACTTTTCCTTGAAATGGTTGGTAGCATGTTCTTACTGTCATGTCAAAACTATTGTTTTGCATATCTGTGACCTTTCCTAAGTTCATAAACAACAAAAATGCAAATGTTACTCAAGTTCTGTTTGATTTACATGCCTCTTTTCCCTGTTCACCTGCAGGTTGGTTGAGAGTGGGGCTGCCATGGGTTTATCTCTGCATCTCCGAGGTCTGGCGTGGCCTGACATATACATAGGTGTTCAATAAATGTTTGAGGGAGGAAGATGATGTCTCTTTGCTCAAATGAAATTTATCTATGTACTAAAACCTACATTCGATATTTGTGAACACGATTTTAATGCCTCTTTCACATTTCCTTGCATGTCCTCTAAAGTCAAGATTATTATTTGTTCTTAAGACTTGATGGCTTGGGGGCTACGTTTGGTGTTTCATGAGACCAAAACAGATGGGCGCATATAGACAGCATCCACAATATGAACCTGATTCCGCTGAGTGACCCGAGTGTCGAATTGCATCAAGTGTACAGTGGAGAGGACTAGCAGGCTCCCTTTCCCATTCTTCTCTTATTTTGTGCCAACTGGGCCCTCGGTCTTATTGGTATCCAATAATCAGCCCGATTACAGCTAGCCCTGGGAGACATGACAGAAAGAGAGTCCTCATCTTGCATTAATTGCTCCTATTGAAACTATGCCACATCTCTCCAAGCTAGATGTTGCTTAGTATCCCTTTGATATGATAATGACATGCTTCTTAGCAGATGAATATGCAAATTAAAAGCAGTAATTTGGTGGCATGCACCTGCTGACACTGCGCGGCTATGCTTATATGCTCTGCTGTAACACTGCAGCCACACAAAAGCATCACAGAGGTAAAATTAAATTCTAATGTCGTATATATTAAACAGATGCTTCCACTTTTCTTTGTATATCTACTTTTACAGATTTTGCCATTGGAATCTCAGTTCTCTCTTCATGCAATTAATGGACATTGATGTGTGATACATAGCTGCGTACGCAGTGCCATTCAAGGGGTCTGATTTTAAAGAGGTGGCTTACATACATGCACATTAGAAGATGAACATTTCTTCTTCATAGCATAGAAGCTGATGACTTTACTCTTGTGGCACAAAGACTCCTATTCATACATGAAATACATCTTTGGGCTTGCAAAGCCGAAAAGTCACGTTTCTATAGAAAAGATGTGCACTGAAATATAGAGATAGATACTTCATATTGCCTGAAAAAGAATTCCAAAATGACTTGAAGAGTCTAGCAAAACACCCAGAATCAATACAGTAAATGTCTCTGCTTCATGACGCTAGTTGCAGTGAAGGAGAAAGCTCAGCCGGTGATTACTTAGGTATGACCCATAATTACCCTGCAAACCCAAAAGTCTCTCAGTGCTTTATATGGTTCAACCACACAGAATTAATTATTCTGAAGACATTCTATTTTATAGAAGTGCTACTTGTCTAGTTTTCTAACCATTAAGCCCAAGTAGCAGTCACACACTTGCTTATACATATGTACATGACAACAGCTGAATTGGTTGGGGTTGAACTGTTTAATAAAAACAAAGAAATGGTTTAAATATGTATTTAAATTCAGTGAGCATTTTATACTATGCATTTAATAATCACATATTATTATATGGAGTGGAAATGCTTCAATTTAAATAAACATCCCTCTATTGTTGGAGATAAGTTTTTACCAATTCTACAATTATATGCATAATACCATAATGAACATTTTTGAACATATAACATTTGCCTTCCATTTGATTATTTCCCTGGAGTAATCTTCCAGAAGTGAGATTAAGAAATCAAAGGATGGAGCCACTTTTAAGAAGAAAAACAAATCTCTGGCAAACCATTTGCCCTATTTCACAATTTATACTTCTCAGAAACTTAGCAAGAGGGATGCTTTTATGGTTATGTGATCGGAGACCCAACTTTTAACTTCTGTATACAAGCATGTTACAAGTTGTTATCTATGCTGATTTAAAAACAGATAGCATGTGTTTGTAAAAATCCTCTAGTAATCTCACTTTTATGAATTCACTTCACTTTATCGTCCCTGGACATTCTAAAATTAATTCTCTAATTTTAGTTGGTTATGAAGTTTTACAGAACTATAAATGAGTTATAAAATTTGAGTTCATAAAAGCAAATTTTGATCCTCTTTGGTAAAAATTCCCATTTACTTATTTATGTTAAAAAGATTTTTTTTTCTTTTACATGATGTAAAAGATTTTTATATAAATGGAGTGGAAATTTTAAGTATGGGTAGCGTGATCCAATAAATACTACAGAGAAATACAATTCTTCTCTTAACCTTTCAATCTTGGGCTATATCTAGTTCCTGGTAAACTAAGGAACAAGAGATTCAAGGCCATTTCTAATTGCATAAAAAGTCCTGTTACTGGTGAACCTTCTGCAAGTATCTGCTACATTTACACATAATTCTCAAAGAATCATATTTTAATGTTTTCAATTGCTTATAGTCCTTGAGAAATGCATAGAAAGTGTGTGCCATAGAAAGATGGTCAAGATTTGTGGTAACTTTCATTCCATTTCATTTAAATTATTTAACAAATGACTAGCTTTGTTTGATCATGTATAGATTATTTTAGGACTTCAAAGTTTTTAATTATTTAATAGACACATCATTAACAACTCTTAAATTTTTGACAGAATAAAAATTCTATCTGTAGTGATGTAGGGTGATTTCACATAATTCTGAAAAGAAGTGGGAAGTCATTTCAGCCTTTCTGTCTCCTCCCAGCCTTTAAAAACAGCTAGAACTTTCTAAAATACTGTTTTGAGAGAAGAATGTGAATTCTGAAGCCTAGGTTATTCCAATATTAGGATTAAACTGGGAACCAGGAAACTCAAGTTTTATTTATTTCATTTCATTTTATTTACTTATTTTGAAACTCAAATTTTACATCCAACTGTGGCATCATGATAGGAGCAAGCAATTTATTATACTTAACTTGTCTGGGCCTCACATTTCACCAGAACTTGTCATTTGTTAAACAAATATTTATTGAATGTCTACTATGTGCTAAGTCCTGTTTGAGGAGATGGAGATACAGCAGGGAATAAAACAAGGGCCCTATCTTACATAGTACTTGCCCCTGGCATGTGAGATTCACATCATAACAGATAAATTTCAGGAGAGACTGGGGCTCAGCCCCTGTCCAGCACCGCTCTCCTTCATCTTCTCTGCCCATCCTGGCAAGGCTTCTGAAAGACTTCAGGCCAACTTCTGATTTTAAGTGTATTTAAAACACATACATTCACTATTTTAAGCCTGTTATTTTTCCTATAATTAAAAAAAAAAACCTCTTACCAAACTTCTGCCAACTTATTTCTCTGCTCTCCTTTACTTTATTTATTTATTATTTATTATTTTTTTGTAGAGACAGAGTCTCACTTTATCACCCTCGGTAGAGTGCTGTGGTGTCACAGCTCACAGCAACCTCCAGCTCCTGGGCTTAGGCGATTCTCTTGCCTCAGCCTCCCGAGTAGTTGGGACCACAGGCGCCTGCCACCATGACTGGCTATTTTTCTGTTTTGCAGTTTGGCCGGGCCCGGTTTGAACCTGCCATCTTTGGTATATGGGGCCAGCACCCTACTCGCTGAGCCATAGGCATCACCCTCTCCTTTACTTTTTTTTAAGAAAAAATTCTTGAAGTAGGTCATTGTTTCCAGTTCATCTTCTCCATGATCTCTTGGACATGAAATCACTCCAAATTAGGCTTTTGTTTCCACCATTAATTCAAATTGCCAATATTTGTTTTAAATTATCTCCACATTGTGAAATCCAAGGGTCAAGCTTCAGTATGTTTCTCGTTCTTCCCAATATTACTATTTCTTGGTATTACTAGTAGTAATATTAATTATAGTTTCCATTTAGTAGGTACTTACTATACTCTAGATACTATTCTAAGTGTGCTAAAAATATTAGGCATTTAAGCCTCACAAAAACCGCATAAAATAGGAATCATAATAATCCCCATATTATAGATGAAGAAAAAAGACACAGAGTGCCACGACTTTTTTAAGATCACAAAGCAAACACATGGCAGAGACAGATTTGAACCTGGAATAATAGCAGAGCTCTGTCTCAGCCACCAGGCCCTGCCTACTCAGTTCATGCTCGCTCCTTAAAACACTTGAACGCGGCTTTCAGGACTGTGCGCCCATCTTCTTCGCCGCACCTGTTCCTCTTTCTTTTTGGCCTTCCTAAATAACAGCACTGGAGGCCCTGAGCCAAGTTCTTTAATTTCGCCTCTTTTCTCTCTCTATTCACTTCCATGGTGATCACATCACAAATCTTAACAGTTTTAAATAACATGTGAATTTTGACAACTCCCCAATTTTTACCATTAAAGCAAGCTTCTCGTGAAATCCACACTTGAATACCCAAAGGCATGTTTGACTTCTCCACTCTGAGACACAGGGATCTCAAATTTAACAAAACTACACTGCACCCCAGCCCTCTCCCCACCCTACCCCAAAGCAGCTTTCCTTCCTGCTCAGTTAAGGGCAAATTCTGTTCTGAGGGCTTGCTTAGGCTCAAAAGTCTGGCGTCTTCCTTGACTTTTCTTTTTCTTATACCCTGTATCTTGTCCTCCAACAAATCCTGTTGGCTCTCCCTTCAAATTATATCCAGAATTCACCTGGGTTTCAACGTATCCACTGCCACCATCTTAGTTGAAAACACTGACAACTCTACCTGCATTATTGCAATCAACTCTTGATTTTTATGTCTGCCTCCACACTTGTCCCTCGACAGCCACCCCAGCCACCAGAGTTGTCTTGCTTCACCGAAACTCACACCATGTTGCCCTCTTTAACCCACGGCTTCTCATTGCACCCAGGGAACACCGAAGCCACTCTGCCGCCCCAGGTCCCACCCGATCTGCCCCCGGCACGTCCCGGCCTCGCCGTCTCTCGCCCCAGTCCTTGCTCGCTGTGCTCCAGCCCCTGGGCTTTCTGCTCTTCCTGCTCCTCCCTGGACTTTCTGCCTCTGTGTCTTTGCATCATTTATTTCATTTTCCTAGAGTCTTTTTCTCTCAAATGTCATCATCGCTTTTCTCATCTCTCCTTCAAGAATATGCTCAAACGGGTTTAGGAGGCTTCCCTGACTATCTTATTTAAGTTTTACCTCAATATTTTCCAGGGTCTTTCCCCTTCTTTATTATTAGTCATACTGATACAGGACAAGTGGCGGCCGGCCAGCTCAGTGGAGCTGGGGGAGGGGCAGTCCGGCTGCCTCCGCCCTGGCGGTGTTGGTGCCTTGGCAGTGAGCAGGGGAATCGCCCAGCTGGAGGGGAGGTGGGGCGCAGGAGGTAGCCAGAGGGGCCAGCCCACTGCTGGGGAGACGCAAGCACCTTAGGTTTCCTTCCTCTCGCACTTACGGCTGAATAGGAACCCGGATTTCCTAGGCCTGGTCAATTTCATGTAAGTTTCCTAGGCCGGGGACTGAAAGGGATTATAGCCTTTCATTCATTGCTCAGAGGTGTTCCAGACACAATGTCCCAGACACGTCCCAGACAGGCTAAATATAACTAGCGAGCCCCCCTAAATGTAACTACCCACCCAGGGCCCCATGCAACTGTACACATCCCAAGACGAAGAGCCCGGAGTCAGACATACAGGAGACAGAGCGCTTTTCTCTCCCGACTTGGGCTTTCTCTCTCTGCCAGGAGCTCCAGCGTTTCTGTATTCTTTTCTGTAAATAAATCCTGTCTTACCATTGATCTGTGGTCCATGGATTCATTCTTCGAGTCACCAAGAACGAAAACCTACTGAAGAGCGAAATTCCGGTATCAATACTACTTATTTTATTTTTATCTCCCCCACCCGCACTCAGAACGGTTGTCTAGCGCATGGTAAGAAAATTATTAGTCCACACGAGAGGAATTTTAAAGGTAGGAGAAGCTTTAGGTTACATTCTTCCTTGCTCATGTCTTGTGAAAAAAGTACTTTTGACTTTATTTATTTGTTTTTTTTTGAGACAGAGCCTCACCATGTTGTCCTGGGTAGAGTGCGTGGTGTCACAGCTCACAGCAACCTCCAACTCTTGGACTTAAGTGAGTCTCTTGCCTCAGCCTCCCAAGTTACGGCTACAGGTGCCCGCCACAACGCCCGGCTATTTTTTGTTGCAGTTGTCATTGTTATCCAGCTGGCCTGGGCCGGATTTGAACCCAGCTCCCTCAGTGTATGTGGCTGGCGCCGTGACCTCTGTGCTACCGCACCGAGCCTACGTTTGACTTCTTACTGTTCTCCTTGAGAGTGGCGAACTCGGATGGGCGTGAGGGCTCATGCCTGTAACCCTCGCTGCTGGGAGGCGGAGTTCGGTAGATCCTCTAGGCTCAGGAGTCCAGAGCAGCCGGAGCCAGCCAGAGCCAGACTCTGCCTCTACTAAAAATAGAAAAACTGGCAGGTGTCATGGTGGACGCCTAGAGTCCTAGCTGCTGGGGACGCTCAGGCAGGAGGATCGCTGGAGCCCAAGAGTCTGACGTTGCTGTGAGTTATGATGTCATAACACTCTGCCTGGGGTGACAGAGTGAGATCATCTTGGGAAAAAAAAAAAAGTGTGTGTGTGTGTGTCTCTGTGCGAAGAACTTTCCTTACAGGCTTCTAGCAAAATTCTTGCTTTTCATTGTGCAGTTCACCCGTTGCAGGGAACAGGGGCTGAGATTACAGGGTCTGAGGTTCAAATAGACCCATCCCTCGAGCAGAGTGGGGTCAGCTTCCCTTGGGCTGGGCAGGGGAGGGCCGCTACTGAGGGAACCGGGGCTCCGCGGGCAGGAACCCACGGCAGACGCCCGCAGGGGCCACGCGGGCCACGCGATGCGACCCAGCTCATTTCCTCACCTCCTTCTCAAGGCCAGACCACAGCAATTAAAAAAAGAAAATCAGTCTGAGATTAAAAAAACATATATCTCACCTTTGTTTTTATTTTTATTTCTCTATGATGGAGGTTAAACACATTTTTATTTGTTAATTAACCATATATGTTTTCTATTAAAAAAAATCACCTGGTCATACGTTTTGCTCATGGGCAGGGGTTGTTTAACTTTTTTTTTTTTGTAATTCTGTGAAGTTCTTTATACTACATATGTCCTGTTTATAATCTTTTGTAACATATATTGCAAATATTTTATTCCAATCTATTTCTTGTCATTTAACTTCATTTATTAATTTTTATTGGGTCATGCATAGGTTTTAAATTTGGGTATTTAAATATTTTAACCATTTGATTTTTAGTTTCTGGGTTTTGTGTTAATGGGGCTTGACCTATTTCAATATTATAAAAGTAATTTTTTTATACTTAGTGGTTTAAAATACAATTTTTATGATATCTTGAATTTACCTTTCTGGACTCTGCATTCTATTTCTTTTGAGACAGAGTCTTGGTATGTCTGGGTAGAGTGCCCTGTCATCACAGCTTACAGCAACCTCAAACTCTTGGGCTTAAGCCATTCTCTTGCCTCAGACTCCCAAGTAGCTGGGACTATAGGTGCTCACCACAGCGCCTGGCTGTCTGCATCCTATTTCATTTACTAATTTATTTATTTGTCCCCAATCAATATCAAGCTTTTTTCATATCTTGACATGCTTTGATACTTTAGAAGATAGTTTATTCCTATTTTTCTCTTCTTCATTGACTAGTCTTGCCTCCAGATATACTTTAGAATTAATTTTTTATTTGAAATTACATTGTATTCTACATTCTTCATATAAATCTAGGAACTAGTTGAACAATTTTTATTTTTTAATTTTTTTTCATGTATACATTAATGCATTTATGGGATACAATGTGCTGATTTCATATAGAATAAGGCACACTTACATCACACTGATTAATATATATCTCATCTAGTTTACTTAATTACCGTGTTAAGACATTTATACTCTAATACTTAATAAATCTGACATGCAGCCTTGCATTATGCACCATGGGTGTGATCCCACCATTCACCCTCCCTTGATCTGACTAGTTGAACAATTGTTAAAACTTTCAACAAGTAGCTAGATTATTTTACCTATTAGCTTGTTCTTAATTTATAATTTTATTGTATTGAAGTCAGAAAAATGTATGCAATTTCAGTTTTTCTTTGGAATTTATTGGCATTTTCCCCAGAAATAACAGTAGTAAATTAAAAATAAAAATAAAACATTTGTGTTTGGTAAATGTATATTCTCTATTTGTTCAATATGTCTCTGTATACTTATATATTTTGCTATATGTATTATTAAAATCCTATTTATTCTTATTATTTTTTGGCTACTTTAATCATTAAATTCTAAGAAAGATGTGCTAATTTTCTCCAGTAAGATTATGAGTTTAACAATATCACTTGCATTTCTAAGTTTTAGTTTTATATATGTCAAAGCTTCAAGATATGTGCATTTAATTTGTGATTTTTTTTTATATCTTGATGGATTATTCTGCTTATAACGTAAGATCTTCCTTTTTGTTACATTAAATTTTAGCCCTAGAATATAATTTATGTCTATTAATATTTCTTTATTTGGTCTTTTCTCTGCATTAATTAACATCTTTCTGAAATATCTCTGTCTAGACTTTATTTTAATCATGCTGTGTCATTTTGTTTTGGAAGTACCTCTTGCAAGTAGCACACAGTTAGATTTTTAAACAATATTAGACCCTTTCTTTGCCTTTTAATAGGAGAATTAACATGTTGCATTCATAATGATTTTAACATGTTTGGACAAATATTGAATACATTTTAAAAAGTAATTTCTTTTCTTCCCCTATCTTTTTGGGGCTTATTGCCTTTTCTCCACTTCTTCCCCTCTTGAGATATTTAAAAAGTGTGTGTTTTGCTTCTGTCTTGGTTAGCCTTGAATTTTCTAACTCATTTGTTTTTATGTTTTGAGGGGTTTTTTTTTGAAGCAGAGTCTCACTCTGTCACCTTGGGTAGAGTGTAGTGGCATCATACACCTCACTGCAACCTCCAACTCCTAGGCTTAGGTGATCCTCCTGTCTCACCCTCCTGAGTAGCCAGGACTGCAGGTATGAGCCACCACCCCCAGCTACTTTTTCTATTTGTAGTGGAGATGGGGTCTCCTGATTAAACTCCTGGCTTCAAGCTATCCTCTCACTTTGGCCTCCTAGGATTACAGGTGTGAGCCACCATGCTCAGCCTGGTTGGCTTTTTAAAAAAAATCCATTAATTAATTTTTTTAGAGACAGGATCACATTCTGTTGCTCAGCTGGAGTGCAGTGTCCCTATCACAGCTCACTGCAAAGTCCAGCTCCTGGGCTCAAGCGATCCTTCTGCCTCAGTCTCCTCAGTGGCGAGGACTACAGTTGTGTGCTCAACTAATTTGTTTTGTTTTTGTAATTGCTTTATAGAAACAGGGTCTCACTATGTTGCTCAGGCTGGTCTTACATTCCTGGCCTCAAGTCTCCCGAAGTTCTGTGATTACAGGTTTGAGCCACCAGTGCCTGGCTTTAACTGTCTTGTTTAAATGTTTATAACTTTCCCTACTAAAAAACAATAATAAACCCTAGCATGCTATTATTTTATTCTTCACCCAACACTGGCTTTTCTTTAAAATCACATATTGAACTCATTTGGAGCTTAGTTTTGGATTGTTAATATTAAAAAAATTTAAATGTAAAGACTTATACTTAACTGTGAGATATACTGGTTTCTTTTCATCTCTTGTTGTTGGTATTTAGGTTTTTCTTTCTCCCGAAATATACATATCTCTGTGTGTGTGTGTGTGTGTATGTTGTTTTCTTCAAGTAATTCTCGAATATTTCTTTTTGAATGGATTTTAAGAAAACGCTTTTATTTTACCTTCACATTTGAAGGCTCATGTGGCTGGATTTAGAATCACACACAGAATCACTGAAAAGGAGACTTTGGGTAAAGGTTTGAAGCTGGTGAAGGAGGTAGCTGCACAGACCCCAGAGGGAGGCGTGGTCTAAGCAGAGGCCCCATCGAGTGCCAAGTCCCCCCGCCCCCCAATCCAGTGCTCTCCTAGCCTCCAGGTAAGTGTGGGAATGTGGGAATTGTCTTTTCAATCGGTCTGTAAACTTTAGGACCATGTCTTTTATTTTCAACTGCATACCTAGCATCTATCATAGATTTAGCAAATCGCATATGCTCAACACTAACGAAGTACATGAAGGACTCCAAATTTAAAACTAAACCCCTGATTATGCCATCTAAATATCCCAATATAGTTTAATTCCAATAGTAATGACAAAGAGGCCCATCTCTTCTAGCATGGAGAGCTGCACAAAGCTCTAAGCCAGGATAGTAGAAATGTTGAAAGTGCTGTGCACTTATAAGTCACCACGCCTTTCTGAATCACAAAGCAAAGGCAATAACATACACCCTGCTGCTAAACTCACAGAGGTATTATCAAGAAAATATCATAAATAAAATATAAAACAATTTGCAAATTCAGTTGTTATTCAGATGGCTGACATTAGCTATATTTATCAATAAATATTAATGAAATGCATTTTTCAAAATAAAATTAAAGCTTACTGAGGAATTTGATTATAATTTTATTTTGGAGTTGTATTGGAATACTTTATACACAGTATGTGCTCAGTAAACTTTGCTGAAAGAATGCTAGAGAATATTCCCACCATGAAAAACATAGGCCTCAATTTTTTAGACTTTTAGGTTGCCTTTTCATAGGATCATGTGAAGATTTTCTCACATTTATTCAATTATTTTTATTTCACTTTTTAAGTACTTTAAAAAAAATTGACTACGGAAAATAATAAATTACATACCTGACACCCTATTCCCTATACACACGCACACACACACTCACACAGGGAAAATTTTTTACATGAAAATGTATCTCTTTCCAATAGCCTATAATTTTAATTTTCCCAAATCCCTTCTCATACTTCTTCCTTGAGATTATATATGCTGTCTGTAAACTTTGTTTCTTATTAGCCCTGTAATAAAATTCTATATAAATGAAAAAGATATAAAATCATCCACAAGGAAAATGAGAGAGGATATCACTGTAGACACTATTTGGCCAGAGCATTTTAGACCTTTACAATGTTCTGTGGTGAAATAATGCCCCTTAGGGTTTGGCTTCATATATTAGAAGGTCTGAATGAGAGTTTTTTGTGATAAATGAAAAAATATAGCAAGGATTTCAGATGACCCTCATCTGGTAGGCATTTAATCAGCAAAAACCATAAACAAGTTTTAAAGAAAAAATAAAGATAACTAATCAATATTCTTTCTAAAATTCATTTCTAGGCATTGGTAATTTATCTCTCAAGTCTTCAGTCTAGATTACCTGAAGTAGAGTTTGCTAATATTTCACATAGTTTACAATGCTAAGAACTATAAAATTCTCAAGGTACATTTATACTGAATGGTGGGCCCATGACCAAGAGTAGTTACTGCTTTTATGATTTCATAGTTGGCCACTTAAATCACCAGGCAGTGGTCTTCATGTCTATCAGGTACTATTTCCCCCACAGGTGTTCATGGTGTTTTCTCTTTAAAAACCAAAAGAAAATATTCCTAGATTTTATTAATTGCAAATTTCAATTAGTGGCAGAAAAAGAATTTTAAAGGCAATATCAATTTATAAGTAAATTTATGAACACAAAGTACATTATGAAGTACATAATATTAACAAACAGTTTATGACCTCCTCCTCTGGAAAGTCAGGAATGATCTGTATGTTCGGAGTCTTGAAGAAGACTGCATTTGTGACATTACCACATTTCTGGGGTGGGCCACAGGATTAACAAAGCCAGCTGGGCCAAGAGGAAGCTGGAACCTCCACAGAACATTGTCAACCTATAGAAGCTGAGGAGGGCAGGGAAGGTGCTTCATGAAGAAAGAAAGCAAATCTAAGGGACCACCAGGGCCCCAGGTATCACTGAGGGCAGTGGGCCTGGCATAAGAAAAACTTGCCTTTCTGGCCTATTTTCATGTCCTCACTTCTGACAGAGGCAAAAATACAAAAAGTAGATCACTTTCCTTTTCATTCTAGTTTTGAAAAAGCAAGCACAGGAATGCACTGAAGTGCGATTTGCATTCAGGCTTGGGGAGAGAATGGGTGTGGCAGGACCCTGGGATTGGAGACCCTCCTCAACCTCCCACACCACCTGCAGGGGGCCAGAGTATTTTCATGAGGGACTGGGTCTGTGATGCCCAATTATGGGATTTAAAAAAAAGGGAAATGCAAATTTTTTAAAATGTAAACTGTCTTGTTATCTTTTAAAATAAGCAACAGACAGCGCATGTGACAAATGCACGTTTTTTGACTAGATCCTGAATTCAGGCCATAGATTTGCAGCCTCTGTAAACCCAGCAATTAATTCTCTTTTTCTCAAAAGTCCATTTGAGGTAAGGTGAGAGTCAACTGTCTCCAACAAAAACACTGTACCTGCAACACTGTCCCCTTCCTTTTCCATTAACCGATACCTCAATATGGAATATTTTGAGCAGAAGACAGGAATACTCTCGGAAGACACTAGGCCTGAAACGCCTAAACTTGCAAGTACAGACAGTGAAAAACCTAGACTTTTTGCATGGAAATTCATCAAAGTAGAAGTCATCAATAATTACTGCTTTACTAACATAAATTTTATTACTTATTTGTCAAACATGGCCCATATTTCTTTTCAAATGCTCAAATATGTCAGATTGCCAATTTATTGAGACAAGTTCCCTCCCTTGTTATGTTTGGTCCATTGTTAACCTCATAAAATGTTAAATTTCTTGTTGCAGCAAAACCAAAATAGAACAAAACAAAGGCAAAAATAAACAAAACAGAAGGATCATAGTCTTATTTGATACAAGTGCAAAAATTACAAAGGCCAATTAACTGATCTGTGACATATTTATTTGCACTTGTGTTTAGTGACTCCCAGTTATAAGAAAAGATTTAAAAATAGAAAACCCAAAAGACTATCCTAATTACCCTCAAATATCAAGTAAATCCTCAGTCAGAGGGTGTTCATCAGTATACTCTTAGTAATTCACTTATGGAGTGAACTATAAACCCATAACCCCTTAGGTTATTTCTTTTTGAAAAACAGAACCGGTACATTGACAGGAACATGTTTGCCCAGTACTATGTCAAATTCTGGTTTTCATCATTTTTTTCCTTTCAGCATCTTTTCCTCTTCCTCTTCTGTTGTGATGTCACAGCGTGTGATTCACTGTCAACTTTCTCAGCTTGGATTTTGTTTTCTTTTACCTCTTTTCGGGGTGGCACGGGGGTAGCGTGGACAGGCAGGCGCACACACTTCTGAGTTTGCCTACCCAGCTTCACAGAGCCAGCAATTTTTCATAGGCCGGTGCCACCTATGCACCCGCCCCACCTCACTGCTTTCTTACCTGGTGCGTGACCTTCAGCTGAAAATTCCAGCAGCGTGCAACTTGTCTTTGGCAAATGAATTGTAAGTATGCCAGCTGCCAGATGTCTTCATTTTTAAAACACCTTCAAAACTGTTTCTGGCACCGTTCCATAAGCAAAACAGGCTGAGCTGTAACTGTCGTTTCCATGCTGTGAGCAAGAAATGAAGGGCTGGGGGGAGCAGAGGGAAGCGAGAGAGAAATGTATTGTCCTCATATCATGAAAAAGAGTCCAAAAGGGAGGGGGAAAGTAAATCCAGCTGCCTTTATCAGTAAATATTTGGAGGAAAGAGTTATCAGTGATCTATGACACATTCAGTGTGCACAGAAATTGCCACCTCCAATAATATAATAATTTTAAGTGCCATAGTTTTATGGGGCCAAAAAAGAAATGATGACATATTTTCCTTAAAATGAGGACTTCTGGCTCTTAAGATGATCAATATTGTAGGCCTATCAAAAATCGAGAAATTTTTTTTACCTTCAACAAAGCAAAATTGTATTGTCAAAACTAGGATTTCAAACTGGAAAAATAATGAAGGAGCTAGATGCCAGGACTGGTGCTCAATCCCTGGCCTCTGCAAATTCTCCTTCATACCTGCTAATGGCTTAAATGATTAAAAGTAATATACTATAAAGGGACAAACTTTGAGAATAGGTGCTTTATACAAGGTGTCCATAAAGTGTGCATGCAATTTAAAATAGTTTTAAATTTTATAACTGCATGCTCATATGAACAATAAAACACAAATACAGTCTAGTATGGGGGCAGGGAGAGACGCGAGAGGGAAGGGGGAAAGAGGGAGGATGATTGGCAGAAGGAGGGAGGGCAGGAGGCGGGATCAAGTGCACATTGTGAGGGTGTATGACACGCCCCCTGGGGGAGGGGCTCTTTACAACTGGAACTTTACCTTGGAAGTAAGAACAATGCAATCTAAAAATTTGTACCCTCATATTAATTTGAAATAAAAAAGTAGTTTTAAATTTTAAATTGCAAATGAACTTTATGGACACCCTTATAAGTTAAGAATTCCTAAAAATCTGTGATATCTACATTACTAGGGAAATAACTAAATCCCAGAGAATGGATATAACTTAGATCAGTTGATCAAAGTCAATCAGATGAGTGAGAAAACACTGCTTCTGAATTTGAACCTGAGAACATCTATAAAATAAAAGGAGACATTAACATGTGATCTTAGAAAAAATTAATTCAAAGAGCATCCTTTGAATCAGTGTCTTTCAACCTCACATAACTGAACTGGACACATCCCAGGTGAACTATAAAATATGGGGAAAAAGTTAAAATGAGGAAGGAAAAGAGAAAAAAAGGGTATACCAATTACAGACCTGGTACAGCGGTTCTCACCAAGAAGTCTTACGGAAAGGAAATATACTTTTAAAAAAGTGAGCAAGATTGGTCTTGGATACATGCCACTGGCAAAAATCACAAAAAGGGTGCTTGCATTTTTAGCTTTCAATTCTGTAGTCTGCATGGAAATCTTTCGATTTAATCACACATTCTGTGCATGCCTTTCATTTCCCCACCTCTGTGGATAATAGCATAAGCTATTTTTTTCTCTTGTACTATCCTTAACCATTCATTCCTGTTTATTGAATTTCTGTCCATCTGTGAAGTTTTGGCTCAAATGCAATCATCTCCATGAACTTTTCTCCATCTTCACAGCCACTGAAAGAAATCTCTTTCTTGTATAATTCTCATAGCATTGCCTTTTGCTATTTATGTTATCTGTATCCCTGTCCAGACTGTGAGCGTCTTGAGGACTGAAATTGTACTGTGTAAGTTCTTAAAGCCACAAAACACCCAGGACACTGTGCACGTTCTTTACTCTGCACTGAATCTCAGAACGGAACTGGATGCCTGCTAGCCCTCATCCTGTCCTTTGCCTACAACGTATTTTTTATTATTAACCCTAACTCCTCAAATAGATTTTGTTTTTATTTTATTTGTTCTATCCGGCCCAGTATTCATCTGCCAGCAAACAAACATTATAATGGATGATATGAAATCTACCTTCCAAGAAACATAAACTGAATTTTAAAAGAACTGAGGACTTTAATTTAAACAGCATTGGGGTGGGTTAAAGGGATACATTTTCTGGGGCTTGCAGTGCTCTCATTTAAAACAGAACAGATAGACACAGAACTATGTGTGAATACATATAAAAAAAGGGAATAGTGACAGGAAAAAAATATATTTTAAAAACGATGAAGAAAATGAACTAAAGATTAAATGTTCACCAAGACACCTGGAAAACCACATAGCACCAAACCCACTCTCTAGACGTCTCCCCCAAACTCAGAAAGTCAAACTGGTTTCTGGAAACTAGTGGCTTCTTTTTTATTTCAGTTTGTGTCCAAGTTTCCCAAAGGAGCTTGAGCTCATCACCCAGAAACCGCATCAAAATTGCCGAAAGGAGTGTGGCCTGAGCTGTGTGAGTGCAGCTCGAACTGATGGGACTGAAGGAGAACCTTGGCAGCAGTATGGAGGGAAATAGACACTTGGAAATTAAAATTGAAGTTAATTATAGTGCGTACAGATTTTCCCCCAGACCTGATTCTTGGTGTTCAACAAAGAAGAAAAGCTCTCAATTCAACTTCAACGTGACAAAGCCATCACTACACCTAAGCCTGTCCTTGGGGAACTGGGGAGCGGAGGGGAAGGCCTGGAAGTTGCTCATGTTGTTACAGCTCCTGGGGCAGCTGGGGGTGGTGAGAATGTCTCTTCAAGTATGGCTAGTGCCAGAAAATGGATCAAGGATGGTCTTTCTCATGCCCAAGTGGACAGCTTTGTTTTTTCCAAATACCTGCATGTTGGACTTGAGTTTTATTGCCCCCAGATTTTAGGTGTGCTCTGTGCTTGGGATATTGGTCCATGCAACTAGTAGATAAGGAAGACTTGTCTTACAAACCCATATTAGACATTTTTTCCTTGAATTTTATGCAGCTCAAGGTCTGACGATCCAGATTAGGGCAGGAGCATTTACCACTCACGAGCTTTTGACCTGGGGCAACTTATCCGTCCTCTATTCTTTGAGCCTGTGTTTCCTCATCTGCAAAATGGAGATAAAATTATACCTGCTTCATACCAATGTTATGTGATCCTATGAAAAATTATAATTAATATCTTAGAGCTTATAAAACAGGCAAAGTGACAAGACATATATAGATATTTTTTATTGTTGGGGATTCATTGAGGGTACAAGAAACCGTGTTACACTGGTTGCATTTGTTGGGAAAAGTTCCGCTTACAATCGTGTTTTGCCCCCAAAAGGTGTGGCACACACCAAGACCCCAAGACCCCACCCCCTCACTCCTTCCCTCTCTCTGCTCTTCCTTTCCCCACCCCTCCCTCATTCTTTCTCTCTCTGCTCTCCCCTTCCCTCAACCCCACCATGTGAATAATTGTC
>CAUYON010150105.1:0-28967 GCA_963573935.1 Arctocebus calabarensis
GGGAACACTTCTACACTGCTGGTGGGAATGCACACTAATGCTTTCCTTTTGGAAGGATGTTTAAAGAGTACTTAGAGATCTTAAAATTGACCTGCCATTTGATCCTATAATTCCTTTACTAGGTATATACCCAGAAGACCATAGTAATATTTAGTAATGAGGATGTAGCACTTTTTCTAGAGCAAGTTTACAAATTTAATTGTCCAACTTTGTATCCCTGTATACATATATTCTGTTGTATTTTAATTTATTTCTTTTCTTTCTTACTGTTCTCAATGCTGGTGTTTACAGAGCTATTATTTTTTTTAACAATTACAAATGGTTATTCATTATTATAAGACTTTAATAATTATATTTGGTCCCATCTAATAAACATAAACTTTTTCTTTTTTCTTTTTTTTTTTTGAGATTAGAGGGACATTTATTTAGTGGAGAGTTCCCTAAAACTAGAGTTAGGGAATATGGCATAGGCTACATATGTAGTAAATCTTGCAGTATATATTTTTAAAAATCAATTAGTAAAGGGGCCTGTTTTGGTCATTTGCTTTTCATTTCCTAGGATCTATCAGAGCTAAAGATGCCATTCATTATTGAAGATTTTTGTCAATTGAATCCTAGCTATACATATCATAACATTTTAAGCTATAAAGACTTTGTTATAAAATAACTATTCTAATTGATTGAAAAATTGTACCGAAAAAAAAAAAAAAGAAAAATTGCACCAAAAAATGCCTAAAAATTTATTCATTTAAATTTTCATGTATACCTTACACTTTGAAAGAATTTTTAAAGGTAATTAGAAACATTACTGCTTTCTGGGAAAAGTAAGTATTTAGATAATACTGAAGAAAAAAAGACTTCACATTTTGATAAAGGCTGGGTCCCTTTACTTAAGATCTTTTGGGAATGTCAAGCTAAGTTAAAAAAATGCCAAGTTAAAAACCATTTGCTTCTTTCTTAAAATAAATAAACTCTCTTAGTTTTAGTTTACTCCTAATTAATGCACATCCATGAAATTTTTTCTAATTTTTATGTCCATTGAGTGAATCTTCACATTTTATGTAATAATGGGAAGCTTTTAAATTTTATTCCCAATATTACTTTTATGATACAAACAATACCTTCCTATGGACTTAAAAAATTTGAAAATATGAAAAATTATTTTATAAAAAAATCCTTTCCAGAAGTACTATTATTTAGAAGTACTATGATCCATAGCAAATATTTTTAATGTTACTTATACTTCTCATGTATTATAGTCATAATTACACTTTTGTTTGTAATTTCAGTGCAATAATAGTTTGTAAAAAATTGGCATTATGCTTTATTTGACATTTCTCTGTATCAGAGTAAACATAATACGGTAAAAACTTGGTTAAAAAGTATTGCATTTGCACAGACATATTGAATTTACATTTCGATTTTCTCAAGCTTTCTATATGTATTAGTTAAAACAAAAGTTTTAACCTCTACATAGGTTTTTAACCTCAGCTCCATGCTAGAATCACTGGAAGAACTATTTTAAAAAACTGCAACCACTAAGTTCTTTAGTAGAATAAGTAATCACAGTCCTTGGGGTGGGACACATATTGCAGCATTTTTGGAGTGTTTTTAAGGCATATAGGCACTGCAAATTCAGAGAGTAATAGTGGAAAATAACAGACTTTGCTGATGGATCTTTGTGAAGCATTACTATTGCTCTTCCCCAAAATTAATAATGTGAATTTCTTCGAGACAAATCATTTGCATGTGTGTTATTTTTCTTTTGGCCAAACTCAAGATTCATATTCATATTTTTAGCTAGTTATTCATCAGCCAAGTATGTTTAATGCCTTATGTGATACTTGTCATGTGTCTTGGAGGAAGTTAAAATTCTGAGTTCTTCAGTATTACAAAATTTCTTTACTACCCTCTTCTTATTTATTCAGTTATGCTAATAAGGTTTTTCTCTAGGACATTATAGTGATCAAAGGAATCATATTGCTATTACAGCTTGTCTCATTCTAACATGACATGAATATTCATCTAAAGATACATCATTAAAACAGACATTTAAATATCTAACACTTTACATTTTTTCATCTTTCTTCAACCTGTTGGTGTGTTACGTTATAGAATGACAATTTCTAATATTCAACCAGATCTTAATTTCTTATGTCCTCCTTGTTTTGAACAAGTGGTTATCCTAACATTGTTTTATTATTACTTTGTTTAAAAATGTTGAATGTGAATTGAAAATGAAGTTGTTCTGAACATATTCTTGGCACTGTGTGTCACATTTTAGCTTCAGGTAATAAAATGAGGTGGAAAATTAATTTTTTCCCTAAATTCATAAAAGGTTTAAATGCTTAGGACTTATAATTTTCTCCATGGTTCAGAAGAATTTAGGTATGAAAACAGCTATCTCTAAATTCTATTTATGGAAGCAAATAGTCTTAGGAGCTTTTCTAATACTCTTTTCTTTAGACATTTTATTTTTATTAATATACTTTTTTAATGTGTTTATAAATTCATTTTTTTTTATTTTTGAGATAGAGTCTTACTTTGTTGCCCTTGGTAGAGTGCCGTGGCATCAAAGCTCACAGAAATCTCCAACTCTTGGACTCAAACGATCCTCTTGCTTCAGTTTTTAATTTTGAGTAAAGATGGGGAGGGCATGTCTTACTTTTGCTCAGGCTGGTCTTGAACTCTTAAGCTCAAATGATCCCACCCACCTTTACCTCCCACAGTACTAGGATTACAGGCGTGCGCTACCACACCTGGCTGTAAATTCTTACTCTTTCCAACTCAGTTAATGCATTTCATTTTTGCTACAAATTTAATAATGCCTATATTTGGACTTTCCTTCAGTTTTTATAGCATAGACTAGTAAATTTTTATGTTTATTTCATACTTTGCTTTTTTTTTGCATTTTTTTTTGGCCAGGCCTGGGCTTGAACCCCCCACCTCTGGCATATGGGACCAGTGACCTACCATTTTGAGCCACAGGTGCTGCCCTATTTCATACATTTTTGTTACTATGTAAAAGTATCCTATGAAGTTATCTGACTAAAATTTGGCTGTATTCCATCATTTTTAAAAACTTTAATTGAATTTTAAAATAATACAAAAGGAGAATAAAAAAGGAGATATACTTTATAATGAAAAGAGGAAGAACTCTGGATATTTGAAGATTCCTTCTTCTGACAATAAAAGATGGCAGGCTATGTGATTAGCAGCAGTCACACTTTGGGGGTTCACAAATAAAATTATTGATCAGCCTTTCTTTTTTCCCATGTACTTTCTTAATTCTGACTCGATAGTTCTTATTAACCCTTCACTTTCATTTACACTTCTCTTCTGTTTCAAGTCATTTTTCAACTTATTTTAACTTTGTTGGAATAGCTTATATTATCTGGTATTTCATTTATAATTCACACCAAATTCCCCTGAGTTTTATAGTAATTAGCTCATTCAGTTCTCAGAATATTACCAAAGGATAGCTATTTGTCTCTCCATTTCACAAACAAAGGACTCGATGTTTGACAGACAAAAAAAAAAAAGTAGAGTTTAAATCTGCAAATATCTAACAAAATTTGAGGTCATTTATAGTATAGCATTACACACCTAGTCAAACATTTATATTGATGCAAACTCAGCAAAATGAGCAACTTCTAAGTAATGAGTAGAATAGAAAGATTTAGCCAAAGATTAGAAGTAAATTAGGGTAAGATGAAGGAGTTTAATCAGTGAATAAATAGTGCACCTGAAATCAAACATACTGCAAATGAACAGTGTGACCAATAATGATTATGAGTGAAAATTAGGTAAGATAGTGTCTCAATGGACTCTTACTAGTTGGATTTAAAGTTTTAAAAGATAGAATTCAAGAAACAATCTGTTTTCTCTGTGGAAATTTTGATTACAAAAAAAGAAAGAAAGAAAGCTACCAGAGAAGAGCTGCAACCACATGATATAGCTGGAGAGTGACTTGATTTGGTGCCCAAGCAAACTTGCCAACATTTAGCAAGTAGAAGCACATATTTGAGGATATGTGAAAATCCTGGCAATGATGCCTGAATCCTTTGGCTTTAGATTGTTTACTTCTGAGCCATCTTGTTATATAGAAAAGAGAAAAACAAGCCATAAACCCATTCAACGTAATTTATTGACAGCAAAGTCTATTTATACTTCTATTTTGATAAACAGATGAAATGGCAACTTTGAAACTCTCTCCATGCTTTAAAAAGGGGAAATGCATGCGGCAAAACACATTTGGAAATTTAGCAAACCTCAGATGTTTATTGTGAGCTATTTGATGAACCTAAACACAGCTGTGTACACTTTTACCAATTGAATATGGCATTTTCCCTCAAAAACAGCAAATACTTCTTTGTGCTAGCAACCTACTAATGGTAGCACCATCCCATTAAGAAATAGCTTTGTTCATAAGTAGCATGTTTTTAAATGAGAAAAGCTTGCTCTCAGCCCATGCAAAAACTAATATGCAGCGATTAATATACTATTTCAAGAATAAATTGGTATATTGAAAATGCCTTAAGAGTTATTGAAAAATAATCCATTTTTATTTGAATGATACGTGAGTTGTGTTAGTTGGTGATCATTAGATGGAAAGTTTATTGGTGATTTGACTGGCAAGGTAAGGTTAAGAAACCAATAGATTATTTTAAAGAATACTATCTCTTCAATTTTTCATTACATAAAACTATTTTAAAATGTCTAAAAGGTTGTGTGCATAATGGGTTAAAAACCACCTAGCATACAGAAAAGTTAAAATGTGCTTGAAATAGTCCCTGGTCAAAAATAAAATACTGCTTATATCTGTTCTCTTTAAAATGTATCAAAAATGTCAGCATTTTAACGAAACAAAGCAACAAACTTAAAAGAAAACAACTATGAAAGCAGGCAATATTGTTGATAATATATAGACATTCCATGATATTCTTGTTATATATATATATATATATTTAATACATACAGCAGTCATAGTTATCTTTAGCTTCAAATGTTTCAGTTTTTTTTTTTTTTTCTAAATCAAAGTGTCCATGAAAGTTGAGGATTTGGCTTGGTGTCTGTTGCATAATGGTTAGGGTGCTGGCTACATGCACTGGGCCTGATGGGTTCCAAACTGGCCAGGGCCTGCTAAACAACAATGACAACGACAACAGCAATAAATAGCTGGACATTGTGATGGACACCTGTAATCCTAGCTACTTGGGAGGCTGAGGCAAGAGAATCACATAAGCCCAAGAGTTAGAGGTTGCTGTGAGCTGTGACAGCACAGCGCTGTACCCAGGGTGATATAGTGAGACTCCGTCTCAAAAAAAAAAAAAGGTGGGAAAATTATTGGGAGAAAAATCAACCTTAGTAACTTGTACAATAATATCAAAAGTGTAACAGATGTTTAATTGAAATACAATAGGAAAGGGGGGTGAGAATAGGGCACAACAAAATATTTGAAAAAATAATGGGTGAAATTTTCCAAATGTGGTGAAATACAAAAGTACATAGATTTAGGCAGTTCAGCAATTCAAATCCAGATAAGCAAAAAATCCAATGTATTTAGGGTGGTGCCTGTGCCTCAAAGGCATAGGGCTCCAGCTCCATATGCCAGAGGTGGTGGGTTCAAACCCAGTCCTGGCCAAAACTGCAAGAAAAAAATATATATATTTATATACATTGTATTAAAACTGCTGAAAAGTAAATATAAAGAGAAAATCCTGAAGGAGGCTAAGATAAAACAATAAAGTTCATATGAGGAAAAATGATTCATATATCCATTGACTTTCTATATGAAACTGTGGAGCTAGAAAGTAGTGGATTTGCTAAGGGGCAATGAGGAAAATAAATTATCAAATCAAAATTTGAAATATAAATATATTTGATAATTAAGATAAAAAACTTTGAGAAAAGGAAAAGTAATTTAACTTGTAGTAAAACAAAACTGCACTACAAGAAATATTTAAGGTAAATTTTCCAACATTACAAATATGATATTTAGATATTCACAAAAGAATGAAGAGCATTAAAATTAATAATTATCTTGGTAAATACAAAAGACTTCAATTGTAGATTACTTGTCAGTGCACCAAGACAAGGAAGTAAAAGAACAGTAAAGAAAATGAATATGATATGGCTGGGTTGCAGAAATCCTAACAAAAATACAAAGGTATTCTCAGCTCTAAAAATAAAATATAATAAATTCACAGTATTCAAGTTTAACATTATAAAAACTATACGTCATCTACTAGTAATGAACAAGACCCTGTCGCCACTAAAAATATAAAAATTGGCTGGGCATTGTAGCAGCTGCCTTAGTCCCAAATACTTGGGAGGCTAAGGCAAGAGGATTGCTTAACCCCAGGAGTTTGAGGTTACTGAGAGCTAGCCTGACACCATGGCACTCTAGCCTGCGGCAAGAGTGAGAGGCTGTCTCTAATAATTATAAGTATTAATAACTGTGGAGGGCAAGTATAATAAAATATTAACCTTAGGTTATAGCTTCCTAACTGTTCTGTTTTTAAAACAAAAGTTGAGAAAATTATCTTTTTACTTGAATGTTTTGCTTTTTAAAGCCACTTCCTCCCGCCAATAACTCTTGATTCAGAAAGGATGGGATTCTAATGTGAAGGTAATGGCTTTAAACCACTAGCTAGATACTCTGTAGTCAAGTAATAAATGAAGCATCTGTATTCCTAGTAAAAGTTAGCTGACTTATTGTGGTCCATTCTCTTCCATGTTCTCCACCTCAGCCTCAATGTTGAACAATTACCTCTGATTTCCTCTCAACTCTAATGTTGTAAGATTAACAATCAGACTTTATACTGTCATACTCCAAGGCAACATCAGAACATTTGCTGGGTGTGAGAGGTACTTGAAATGTATAGGCTTTGAATTATGCAGACTAGCATTCAAATCCCAGCTCAGCCTCTTGTTAGCTGTCTGCAATAATTGTATGAGGGTGACTTGAGATAATACATGTCAAGCATATTACACATATTAGGATCTCAATGAGTATCAGCTTTTTTTTTTAATTTTTTTTTTTCAGGACAGAATATTTGCTACAGGCTCAAACCTGCACAGTTTATCTAGAATTCAGAGGAACAACTGAGAAGTGTTTGTTTACAATTGTCTAGGTATTCAAAACCTTAATACTGTTGTACAGATAGAGATCAGAAAAAAAAGGAAAAAAATTTAAAAAGCCTTGAAGCATGGTATCATTTAGATGAAAACCACTTGCTATTTAACAACAATCACCTTAACCAGTAACTTCTTAAAAACAAAGTAATAGGATGTAATTCATATTTAAGTATCATTTTATCATTTCTGATCAATAATATTTGTGCCTTTGAATAAAATATTCAATCCATTAGACAAATGGTATTATAAAATAGCAAGGTTACGTGTAATAAATAAGATAGAAAATGTCAGGACAGATTCCTTTTGAGGACATTCTACTGCGTTGAGTCCGTTGATCTAACACTCACTCTCTCACAGAAACTGCAGAGTGGCTTTCTGTAAATCACGGCAAGGTCGCTCAGGCTTTCATTTCAATATGGAAGGCCTACACTAGACATGTTTTGTTATTATTTCCTTAGTTGTCTATTAAAAGATGTTCCACATCCAATGCAATGAACCACACAAAATGAGTAATACAGTGTTTCTTAAAGTGTAATTCTTAAATTATTTAACATTAGAGTGACTAAATTTAAAAAAAGATTTACCTATCTTGAAAACTGTTTTATATAATGAAACAAATGAGAAAAGAACCTCTTTCCTGACAGTGGTTTCCAACACTGGCTGAAATTTAGAAATATAGGGGAGCTTAACAAATAATGATACCTGGGTTACATTTCAGAGACTTTTATTTAATGGATTTGTAGTTCTGTCTGAGCTTTTAGAATTGATAAAATCTCTCTAGGAGATTCTAATAGTGGCTATTATCACTGCCCTTGCTCTAAACCAGTTTCTGATTTAATGTGTACATAAATCACCTGTGGGGTTTTAACGATAGATTCTGAATTAGCACACCTGAGGTTGAGCCCCAAACTTTGTATTTCTAACAAGCTCCCAGATGCTCTATTGCTGTTTATCTGAATCCTTCCTAAGTAGGAAGGCTCAAAAAGCTTCCTGACAGCAGACAGAACTGTATGGTATATAATTGCTTTTGTGTTCTTTGGTAAGTAACCCTTTGGCTTTCTATCCCTGACACATTCCAAGAACACAGCAACAACATATTTAGAGAGATATCTTCCAAATAGAAAAACTTTTGGCTTTTAGCTAAAAAATACATAGGAGGTCAGAAAATTAAGTTTGCAAATTCACTCTAGAAAAAGTGCTATGTATCTCATTGTGGAATATCAACACAATCACCTTCAAAGTACTCCTTTGATCATTTGGTAACTGTCATGATATTCAGCAATGAGGTATGTAGCACTTTTTTCTAGGATGAGTTCTCAAACTTAATTGACCCCTTAGACAGGAATATTAATGATAGAAATGATAAATATGATGAAAGTACTGTGTAAAAGACCATCTAGATGCTTCAGAATTCTATGAGAATAGGCAACTTTTAAATTGAAATTCAAGAGATGAGACTCTCATTTAGATTAGTAAAAGAGTAGGTAACAATTATCAGCTTCCCTGCAGTGGTGCTAACCTTCTTGATGCTGCGACCCTTTAATACAGTTCCTATGGGTCACACCCACAGGCTGAGAACCGCTGTGGCTTAAGGCCGTCCTCTGTGCATAGCTGAAGGGTTGTTAAACACTTTCAATATCATTTAGAGTTTTGAACACGCGATTGGAAACTTTGCACCTGGAGAAATGAGGTAAGTGGAATTGGCACCAGGATTTGCAGTATCAGTAATTCTTGGTAGCTCAATACAAGGCTATTGGCAGGATATAAGGAGTTAAAATTGGTGCTGGTCTTGAGTGAAACCTGAACTGTGATTTCTGGAGGAGACAGAATTTGGTAGTCAGAGGAATTGAATCTTTCTATTTATTCTCATATCGATTACTTGTGGAATACCTCTCTTTTTTGGTCCTTCCTATCGGTCAATTGACAGTGTTTTGGCAAAAATAGGTAGCATTTATATGGAAGAAAGGTGACAAAATTGATTAATGAAATTAACTAAGCACTAGAGATTCAATAATTGAAACTACTACGTTTTAGCTATCTAGTACAATGGCCACCAGTCATATGTGTATAGAGCACTTGAAACATAGTTAGTTCAAAGAGAAAAGTGAGATGGGTGTAAAACACATAACAGATTTTAAAGACTTGTCATGACCAGAATGAAATGAAATTATAAATCAATGTGAAGAAAGATTCCAAACCAATAACAAAACTGTCTACTCAAACCTAGAAAAAGTATAAATTTAACCCAAGCAATGTGGGGGGAAAATAACAATTATTAAGTCAAAATAAATTTAAATAGAAAATATAAAATAAAACAAAGTTTGTTAGTTGAAAGATTAACAAAATTGGCAAAACTCTAGTTAAAAGAACTATGGAAAATAGAGAAAGTCTTAAATTATTAAAATTAGGAATAAAGAAAAGTAGTACTGACTTTATAAAGATGATTGTAAGGAAATACTATAAAGAATTGTCAACAAATTAGATAAATTAATAACTTTTTATCATTATTTTAGAGTATCTTCTTGCTACTTATACATAAAACATTTAGCTGTAATATAGCCTCAAGCAGGTGCGTGAAGAGGTATTCCAGCAGAAGGCATTATCATCATGGGAGATGACAGCTCCATGTCTGTTATTGCCCAGAACATTCCAGAGAAGCAAGACGTGGAGGTAGAAAACAGTGATCCTGATGAGTCTGACCTTGGCTAGGTCGAGGCTCATATGTATGTATTTGTCTTAGTTTTTAACAAAAATGTTTAAAAATTTTAAAAAATAGAAAGTTTATTGAGTAAGGATATGAAGAAAGAAAATATTTTTGTACATTGTACAATGTGTATTATAAGCTAAATATTAAGAGTAAAAAATGTAAAAAAACTTTAAAATGTTTAAAAAGTTAAAATGTTATAGTAAATGCATATTAATTTATTATAAAATTATTTCTTTATAAATTTGAGTAGCTGAAGTGTACAGTGTGTACAAGGTCTGGTAATGTGCAGTAGTGTCCGAGGCCTTCATGTTCACTTCCTACTCACTCGTTGACTCATCCAGAGCTACTTCCAGTCCTGCAAGCAGTAATCATGCCAAATGCCCTCTGCAGGTGGAACTTTTTAATCTTTTATACTATATTTTTATTGTACCTTTTCCATGTTTAGATATACAAATACTCACCATTATGTTACACTTGCCTCTAGTATTCAGCACAGCATACTGTATAGTTTGTAGTCTAGGTGTGTAGTAGGCTATACCATACAGGTTTGTATAAGCAAATTCTATGACCTCCATACAGTGACAGAATCACCTAAGGATACATTTTTCAGAAGTTATTCCTGTAGTTAAGCTGTGCATGACTGTAGAATAGAGAATAAAAACCATGTGAGCATTACAATAGCTACCTAAAAATCACAATGAATTTTGATCCTTTTATGATTAAAAAAAATACCAGCAAACTAGAAATACAAAGGAACTTCTTCAACCTGATAAAAATCACAGCTAACATACTTAAGGCTCACATCTTTCCTTCTATTATGTAAGGATTTCTGCCTTTTCTACTCACCATTGTACTAGAGCAGAGGTCCTCAAACTTTTTTAAATAGGCGCCAGTTCACTGTCCCTCAGACTGTTGGCAGGCCAGACTATAGTTTAAAAAAACAAAACTATGAACAAACACACTGCACATATCTTATTTTGAAGTAAAAAAACAAAATGGGAAAAAATACAATATTTAAAATGAAGAACAAGTAAAGTTAAATCAACGAACTTACCAGTATTTCAATGGGAACTATGGGCCCTCTTTTGGCTAATGAGATGGTCAATGTCCAGTTTCATATCTGTCACTTCTAGTCATAACAAGTGATGCAAGTGTGCATCAGTTAATCTAGACCTGGTTGGAGATTTCAGATGTTTCATTCTGGAAAAAGTCTGTTCACAGACGTAAGTTCTGACAAAGATGGTTGCCATTTTGAGTGCATGGTTCCTGAGATTAGGATATGTCTCAGAGGGGAGGGATGCATAGAAATTAGGAAGGCTGCTTGACTTGAATGCACTGTCAGAGAGTCATAATTCTGCAGTTCAGCCAGTTATCCACATTTTCAATGTCAATAGAAAATGGGTTATGGAAAAGCTGTTTTGTTTGGGAATGCAACCAGTGGTTTTTCCATTAACAGATTTTTGCGGGCCGGGATGAGTCCGCAGCTAAACAGGACAGGCAGTGGAAAAAAAAAACAGCAGGCCGGATAAATGTCCTCAGCAGGCCATAGTTTGAGGACCCCTGTACTAGAAGCTCCATATAGGGCAATTTGGCAAAAAAGAAAAAGAAAAAAAGTCATTCAGATTGGCAAGGAAAGAGTAAAAGTCTCTTATCCAAAGATGGTATGATTTTGGATACAGAAAATGCTATGGAATTCACAATGCAACTATTGGATGTAAATGAGTTCAGCAAGGTTTTAGGACATAAAGTCAATATAGAAAAATCAATTTGTATTTTATCAATGAACAATCAAAAAATAAAATTAAAAAAACATTGATTATAGCATCAAAAACAAAATCTTAGGTAAAAATATTTTTAAAAAGATGTAAATACATCCTTATTAAAACTATAAAATATAAGAAACCAAACTAAATAAGACTGAAATAAATGGAAAGTTATCAGGTATTCATATATGTTATTTATTATTAAAATAGCAATATATCCAAAATTTATTTAAACATTTACTGAAATCCCTATGAAAATTGTAACTGTTTTTGTTTTTGTTTTGGAAGAAGTTGATAATATGATCCAAATTATATGTAAGAACAACTAATTAATATTAGCAAAACCAACTTTTTTTAGTTAGGAAAAATATTGGCAGATTCCTATTATCTGATTTAAAACTTAGAACAAAGCTCCCATAATGAAAGATATGCAGTAATTGCATAACAGATATATCTGTGAATTAGAGTCAAAAGTCCTGAAATATCTATGTTTAAGATTAGTTGATATTTTTGACAAGAGTTCCAAGATAATTCATTTTAGAGCAAACATTATTTTCTACAATGTCAGTGAGACAATTGGATAGCCTCATGTAAATAATAATAATTTGGACTATTACTTCCTACTATGTATAAAAATTAATTCTAAATGCATCTTAGATCTAAATAAATAAATTTGACTTATTAAAATTAAAAACTTTTGTGTCCTACACTCAAATGGTATACTATATACCCTTACATTATGGGCTCTACCTGACAAATGCAAATATTGTAACCTAGTTGTTCCCTCACATTAACCTTAAATACAATGAATAAATAAAGGAATAAATACTTTAGTTCATCAAAGTATATTACCAAGAGTATAAAAAACACACCGAATGAGAGAAAGTATCTGTAATCTATATATCTGATAAACTTTCAATATCAATAATATATAAAGAACTACTTCAAATGCACAATATAAAACAAAATAACCTAATCTTCTTAAACAAGCAAAGGATTTGATTGGACATTTCTCCCAAGAAGATATACAAATGTCTAATTACCACATGAAAACATTGTTAGGTAAAGCTATCATTAATTATACGCAACCAAGAAAACAGTGAAATAACACTTCACACCTCCTATTATGGCTATAACAATAATAACAAAATAGCAAGTATTGGTAATGACATGATGAAATGGGGCACAAACATTTTGCTGATAAAAATGTTCCTCCACAGTTTGACAGTTACCATGACTCCATCCATCCCGGCAATTCCATCCATCCGGGAGTATCAAACCTGTGGCCTGCAGGACACCTGCAGGTAATGTGAGGACTGATTTGCTTATCTGTGCTGTCAGATATCACGAAAAGTAATCAGGGAACTTTCCTTTTGCTCATCAGCTTTCCTTAGTATCTGTGTATTTAATGGGTGGTCCAAGATAACTCTTTTTCTTCTAATGTGCAGCAGAAATGAAAAAAGATTGGACACCCCTGGAAATTCAAAAAGAACTGAAAGTATACTTTCACACAAAAACTTCTCTGCCGTGTTCATGGTAATGTTATTCATAGTGACCATAATTTGGAAACAACCCAAATGACCATTAATTGATGAAGTAATAAAAAAGGTATGTCACTGAATAAAATATTATTCATTCATAATAAAATGTGAATTATTTATGGTCCAACTTTGGTGAACCTTGAAAACATTATACTAAAGTGAAAAAAACAAACATAGAAGACCACATATAATATGATTCTGTTTATATGAAACAGCAATAGGTAAATGCATAGACACAGAAAGTAGACTGATGGTTTCGGATACTATGCTGACTATAGGACCATGGAGTTACTCTTAATGAACATCTGGGATTTTTTCACAGTGCAATAAAAATGTTATACAACTTTTTGAACATGGTAAAATCCACCAACTTTTATACTTTAAAAGTATGCATCTATGCACATGTGGTACATATAAAGTTATATAAAATATATTTGTAAAAAGTGCTCCTGAAGGAATCAAACTGTTTAAACGTAATTTAACTGGTCAAGGCCCACCCCAGTAATATTTTTAACAAATTCAAAGATATTCATAATCTGTCAGGTTAAAATTAACAATGTCTACCTTTTAATCAATTATTATGTATGCAAATAAGAAAATGCAGGTATAATGAGAAGAAAAAATAATCAGTCAAAACAATAATTGGAATAAAAGTATCATGTTTTATTATTGAAATCTCATGTAAATTCTAACAAGAACTATAATATTGACTAAACAGCAGTATTTGAATTAGTAAGTGGACTTTAAAGGTGACTGAGAGAACAGTCAGTATAAACATCATTTGGATTTCTACATAACAGCATGACAATACTTACAACAATGTTTATATAATGGTAACACTTAAAGAGTATAGAATTATGGTAGGAGAAGGTAGGAGTTAGTATATGTTAAAATGCATAAAACATTTTGTTAGTATAAATTAATCTATGTGTTACTGAACTACTTTCAAATTGCAATGTACACACACTGATTTAAAATAAATGACGTTACCTGTTAAAACAGAATGATGTGAGGAAAACAAATTAATAAAAATAGTTGAGTAGAAAAGAGATGTATAAAATGAAACTACAGTTATTACAGATGTAAATAAATCTCAATTTGTGTCCTGAGAATAAAGAAACTATACAGCATGATACATCTAGGTGGGGTGAAGTGTGAACCCCAGTACTGATGCAGGTTTGCAAATTCTCATGGTACAGTGGTCCTGGTCTCCTGGGAGACAGTGTTGGGTAATGCTCCCACTACCAAAGCACAAGATGAGGTCAGGGTGCCTTCAGGGTTGGGTGGGAGAAGAGACATCAGGTGGCCTGTGAGGGGGATGCAAGAGCTAAAATAAAAGTGTGTTTGAGTAGTGGTGGGACTACACCTATGGAGCATATCGCAAGGGTATAAGTTAAATCTATCAAGTGTTGAACACAAATGTCTTAACACTGTGATTAAGTAAATGAGGTGAAAGCTATGTCAATTAGTAGGATGTAAGCACTCCAATTTGTACAAATAATCAACATATTGAATCCCCAAAAGGCATAAATGTATTCATGATCTATGTATATATGACTTAATAAAAAAAATACTGTGAAGAAAGTAAAAAAAAAAAAAAAGTGACACAAAATTTACATGACCATTAGATTTAGAAATCAAGGGTTTTAAAACAATTATTGTAACTGTAAACCATGTCTTCAAATCATAGTCTGAGGAATATACACAATTGACTGAATCAAACTTGTATAGATGACAACTCCAGTCCCTAAATTAAAATATCTGATGGATAATTAACAGATTAGATATTGCCAAAGGAAAGATTTGTAAACTAGGAAACGTAGCAATAAAAACTGTCAAAATAGAAGCGGTTCCAAAATATTGGATCTTCTCATATATGAACATGGAATATCTATTTAGCTTTTACTTTCATCAGTTTTCAAGTTTTCCTTATTAAAATGTTGAATATATTTTGTTAGATTTACTTATGTATTTCATTTTTGGATGGTGCTAATGTAAATAGTAATGCATTTTTAATTTCAAATTGCATTCGTGCATTTCTGGTGTATAGTAAAATAATTGACATTTATATATGACGTAGTGTCCTGAATGGCCTGTAAGCTCCAGGATTTCTTTTTTTTTTTCTTTTTATCAATTACTTTAAATTTTCCATATGCACTATCATGTCATCTTTGAGATAGGACCTCCTTGCCTGGCTCCTGATCTTGATGGAAACATTCTAGTTTCTCAAAATGAATGTGATACTAGCTGTAGGCTTTTTGTAAATGTTCCTAGCCTGGTTAATAGTTTGTCTCTATTCCTAGTTTGTTGAAAGTTTGTGTCATGAATGGGTGCCGGGTTTGTCGATCATTTCTTCTGTATCTATTGATATGATCATGTGGTTTTTTTTCTTTAGCCTATTTATGTATTAATGATAGATTACATTAATTGATTTATAAATGTTTATCCAACCTTGCATATCTGGGGCAAGTTCTATTGCTTATGATGTATTTCATCCATTGTTGGCTTTGATTACTATTTTGTTGAGGATTTTTGCATTTATGTTTGAAGGGTACAAGTGGGAACCACTTAGGGGAGGAGTCATATCTTGATGTGCTTGCATTGCTAATAGGTTTGAAACCAATATTCAATTATTAATTGTTAGATTATAAATATTATTAGGAATAGGGAACAAAGTCTAGACAAAAGGAGACAGTTATGGGGATTTGTTTTGGACTCATCTTCCTGGCTTTGAGCACAAAGCGTAAGATCCTGTCACTTTAATATTTCTGCAGCCTGGTGTGTTGTGTCTCCCCCACCCCTCACAGCGGCAGTGCAGCAGCTGGCCGGAGGCCTCAAAGCTGTTTGCTGCTAGGGTAAGGCTGTGTGTTCTGAGGGAGGGGTTTCTGGGAGTTAAGAGTGTGAATTTTTTAAACTTTATCCAACTCAGGAAGATGTGCTTCAGACCAGATAAGGACAAGAAAGATCTCTTTTCTTCTGTCACCTTGACTGGGACAGAGGAGTCTGTTTGGACAGAAGGCTGTCAGAGTATTAAAACATCCCATCTGTGGTGTGTGACTGTGGGTCAGATAGGATTTGGTCCTTGAATCAGCCTCTGATTGGCTTCCTTATCAAACTTTGTTTACATTAAAACCATAATACTTTGAAACAATAAAAAGTAGTAAGTAAATCCATGCAATTAACATAATCAGCTAGAGTTAGTCTAGTTAGTAGGAATGCAAGCACAGCAAGAACCTTGATGGGGTTGTTTGCCTGACTTTCATGAGATTTAGGGCTATAACGATGATGTATGAAATAAATACAGAGCTAGCCTGATACTTAGGGCGGCATACTGGAAGCCTCACGAAGAAGGCTGTGATGCCTCCCAAGCTCCACTGTTCTTAAACCTATCTGTTTGTGTCTATTATGTCTCTATATTAATGTTCTATAATTCCTACTAATAATTTTCCAGTCTCCTTGCACCACCAGGCCACAAGGAAGTAAACCTTCCTGTCGGCTGGTCCCCGACAGATGTTCATGAGAGATACTGATTTACGTTTTTCCTTCCTTGTGCCCTTGACTGGTTTTGGTGTTAGCATATTGCTAGCTAAATAGATTGTTTCTATCTTATGAATGAGATTGTAGACAATGGTCTAATTTCTTCTTCAAATGTTTAGTACAATTTAACGTTGAACCCATCTGAACTTGGTGCTTTCTGTTACGGAATGTTGTTAATGATTAAGTTTCTTTAATACATATTAATTTAGATTGACTATTTTTTTGTTTGTTTTATCAGAATATGTCTTTGAAGGAATTGATTTATTTCATTTAGATTATCAATTTTGCCACTCCTAAATATCTGATGACTGATGGATCAATGCATATTCCTACAATTACCAATAACATTTTCTTATCAATTTCAATAAATGCCTTTCTCTTTTGATCAATAGTGGTTTTCCGTTTAACATGTCAGCTATTACTACTACTATTAATATTATTATTATTTAATGTCCATTCATTTATCTCCAAGGCAGTTGACAGTAAATGTTCAGGCCACACTGTCTAGATTCCCAAGCCTCAAAACTCCTTCATCCTGGAAAGGAAATTAAACTCAGATCCTGTTTTCTATTTAGTTAAAAAAGATCAGATTCATACAGTTGCTTTGAAGATTAAATAAGTTAATGTGAAAAAAAATTTTTAAAGTTACTTATATTGTAAGCCCTTCACAAATGCTAGTATGTGTATGGAATCTTGTATAAGAAAGTCGGTGACTTATTAATCTTTTCATTACCCAGACTTATCACAGTGGCTGGCCCAATGAACTCTCAGAGTTAAGTGGGCTAAGGGAGTAAGACATGGAAATTGGCCTTTGTCCCTTTCTTTTGAGAATTAAACCTGATGGAGAAATCATAACAAGAGACAGGAGAGATGGCTGCCCCTCACAGTCCCTTGACACTTTGGCAGGAGGGATAGCATTTGCAGATTGCACGTACCTTCTTAATACCTTTAAGAAAGAAAAATATTTTCCTTTCTGCAAAACAAAAGCATTTCACATCAGGATGTATACACACATATTTCATTATAAAAGTGTAGCATTAAATTTCTTAAGATTACATTTACTGAAAGTGAAATTGCATGTGTCACCTATTAAAGTTAATGATGTTATTCTATAAATGTGCTCATAAAAGGTCAAGTTACAGAAACTTAAAAGTGAGTAGAAATTATTGTGTTGGAATAAATCTAAAATTCATTAATGGGATAATATTTGAAAACTTTAAACTGTTTATGAGTGCTATTCAATAGCACTGAATAATTAATGGAAGTAAAAAATGGTGAAAGACTGATGTATCGCACTGCGTACTACTTGCCAAGCAGTAAGAAAATTCAATACTTACTTGAAATTGAATTCTCTTTTTTCACCTCTATATTTTGTGAACATTTGATAGTTAATTTTTTTAAGGTATCTTGATCCTTTGGCATAAGTGTAGATTCTAAGTTTTGCAAAGATACTTAAAACAAAATTTAAATCTTTGAGAACAAGAAATATGAAACTTTAAGTATGTTAAATATTTTATTAGGTGTAATGCAGTATAGATAATAAATGCTAATATACTCAGTTGCTGGAAAAGGGGAGAAACCCTATTCCATCAAGTGTAAATACTATTAATATGAAGTCCATATTAAATTATACATCAATTTAAAAACTTTTTTATATAATATTTAGTACATACCAAAGAAGATATATAATTTGTATCCATGGTGTAAACCATAAATAAATAGACTTTCCATGAACACAATTGAATAATACATGAAAATGTTGCTTGTACCTGGGTATTTTTTTTATCACCAATTGCCCTATCTTCCTGATTAAACTTGTGGTAAATGGATAACATAATATTTTGTTTAAAAGAGTAAACAATCCCATCTACCTATGAGCAAGAGATATGAACAGAACCTTCTCTGACAAAGACAGACAAATGGCTAACAAACATTTGACAAATTCTCATGGTTCTGATCATCAGACAAATGCGAATCAAAACTACCCTGAGATATCCAGTGAGAACGGCCCATATCACAAAGTCTCAAATATGCAGATGCTGGCATGGATGTAGAGAGAAGAGAACACTTTTACACCTCTGGAGGAACTGCAAACTAATACAACCTTTTTGGAAGGAAGTATAGAAAATCCTCAAGAACTCAAGCTAGACCTCCCATTTAATCCTGCAATCCCATTGCTAGGCATCTATCCAGAAGTAAAAAAAAAAAAAAAAAAACTTTTATCAGAAGGACATTTGCATTAGACTGTTTATTGCATGGAAACAGCCTAAATGCCCACCGACCCGGAATGGATTAACAAACTATGGTATATGTATACCAAGGATTATTACTCAAATTAAAAAATATGGAGACTTTATATCTTTTGTATTAACCCAGATGGAGGTGGAACACATTCTTCTTAGTAAAGCATCACACGAATGGAGAAGCAAGAATCCAATGTACTCAATTCTAATACAAAGGCAGTAGATGATCTAATACAAGGGGAGGGGGAGGGGAATGAGGGGTAGGGAGAGAAGAAGAGGTAGGGAGATGTGGGATCATGGTATATGGCACACCTCTTGGTTGCAGGACACAATTAGAACAGGGATTCTACCTAACAACTGCAGTGTAACCTAGTTCTTGTATCCTCAATGAATCCCAAACAATAGAAAAAAAAAAGTTGATATTACTGATTTATCTATTATACTTGATTTTGATTATCAATGGAGAATAGGTCACTCTACAAAATTAGGATGGAGATAGAGAATTCATGAAAACTAAAAGATCCTCTTTTCTTGGCTTCCTTCCAATAATCCTGTGCCCAATAGCAAAAGTTTAAGGAAAACCATAGCAGCCAAATACTAACATAACTCCCTAAGAGCTGGAGGCCTCTAAAGAACCTCAATGTGCTTAGCTACTAATTGAGACAAGAGAGCATTGAATACGGGGAAGTGGTTAAAAATGACAACTATATATCTATATCGCTGTAGACATGACTACTTAAGAATCTACCTCTGATTTCTTTCTTGGATTTACTTAAAGCAATTTTTATTTTTTTATTAACATTTACCTATTCTTTTCCTTATTATTTCCTAAATTAATCATATATACTTAATCATATATTTTTTCATTATGTTAATATGGAATTGGAAATAAATTAGCAATAAAATACATCATCTAGAGATAGATGCCATTTCCAATGAACGAGTCTCTTTGAAGGAGAAGGTAAGCATATTTTAATTGCGTGACCGTATTATGTTACCTGGAATCACATTGTTTGGACATTTAAACATGCATAGGTTAGTATGCCTGCTGTAACCCAAAGTCAAGGGTAATGGGATAACTGATAAACTGGCACTGGCATCTCTTCCAAATTCTTTCTAAAGGGTGTCTCTTTCCCCTACAATGGGCATATAAAAACATGTTTGCTTAACTCTCATTCATGTGTGCTCTCCACTGTTGCATTCCTCCAAATAATGTCTCATCTTGTAGCACAGGTTTTGTTAATTTAAGAGAGAAATCGGGGGATGATTCCATCATGGTCTTCTATTATACTATGAATAAAATGTGCATGTCCTCTGTCTACAAAATATGATTTACATTGGCTATCCAGGAACTCCGTGACCTCATCTTCTCTTCTGTGTCTTCCTCATTCAGCTCTTGCTTTATGGGTCTTCTTGATGGTCTTCATCACAACCGATTAGTTCTTCCTTGCTCAGGACTTTTGCCACTACCTAGAACAGTCTTCCCAAATAAATATCATAGCTTTTCTTTCACTTCAGGTATCTTCTCTAATATCTTCTAATTAGGTTGAGTGGTTCTCAACCTTCCTAATGCGACGACCCTTTAATACGGTTCCTCATGTTGTGGTGACCCCCAACCATAAAATTATTTTCGTTGCTATTTCATGACCATAATTTTGCTACTGTTATGACTCGTAATGTAAATATCTGATATGCATGATGTATTTTCATTTTTACAAAGGGGTCGCGACCCACAGGTTGAGAACCACTGATCTAATGAGAGAGGCTTTTCCTTACTATTCTACATGTTAGCTCTTCATCCTTGTCACTCTTTGCCAAACGTTCAGAACCTGATATTTCATGTGTTAATTTTTTACTGTATCTCTCCCTCTACCAGGAAATTCTGAGAGGAGGCACTTTGACTCTGTTTGTTTAATTGATAGACACATGTTAGCCATTCAATAAATATTTGTCAAATGAATGATTATAAACAGAGAAGAAATTAGTAATTAAAAGAACTATTTAGCATGCAACTAAGATGCATGATTATGTGAAAAGGTGAAACTAGGTAATAATAATAATAGAGACAGCTTGATTAGAAACCAGAATGTGGCTCACGAAGCTTTATGTTAAGTTCAGTAAGTCCATTTCATAAATAGTGGGCCTAATTTGACATACATTCTCAAAAAAGGGGAAAAAGTTATCTTCTTTCTGATTATTTTCCTTTTTCTTTCCTTCTGGTTTTCTTTTCTTGGTGGTTTTGGGTTCAAGAGGTTTGAGCCAAGTAGACATCTGTATCATTAACAAAACCAGAATCTCAGAATATAATGATGAATAAGACAAAACTCCTGCCTTTGAGGAGCTCACAACCTAAATACAGGTGCTGGTGGCAGGGAAAGATTAAATACAGCACACCTCTTTGAAGTGTTGATTGCATACTTCTAAGGATGTCTTTGTTACACATGACATAGCCATATCCTCTTGTATCTTCTTAGTGGTAATAACAGGAAAACATGCTCATAACCTTTTTGAAGAAGACCTTTTCTCACTAAAAACCACATGCAGAAAGACAAATACCACATAATCTTGCCTATCTGTGAAATCTGAAAAAGTTGGTGTTCATGGAGTCCTGCTCAGCCATAAAAGAATGATGATCTAATATCTTGTGTGATAACCTGGATGGAACTGGAAACCATTTTTCTAAGTGAAACATCACAAGAATGGAAAAGCAAACACATGTACTCAATACCAAATTGGAACTAATCAATCACTGGAACTAAGTGCACATATAGAAGTAAATCTCAATGAAAATCAAACTGGTGGGACGGAAGCGGGCTAGATGGGTAAATTCACAGCTTTTGGGTACACTGCACATTATCTGGTTGAAGGTGACACTTATACCTGCACAAAAACAAAGAGTGTAAATAAACCTTGTATGCTTCCAATATTCTCAAATTTAAAAAGTAAGTTAAAAAGTAAGTTGTCATGAAAATAAGTTGAGAAGTTGAAAGGTGGTTACCAGAGTCTGGGTCAGGGAATAGGGAGATCATGGTAAAAGTTATTAGCCAAAGGATAAAAAATTTCAGCTAAATAGGAAGAATAAGTTTAAGATCTTTATGTTACAAAATGATGACTTTATCTGAATTATCTGATAAACTATTTCTGAAACTCACTAAAAGAATAGATTTTAAGTGTCTTCATAAAAAAATGACGCATGTGATTTAGTGCACATGTTAATTAGCTCTATTAAAGCAGATTTTTAAAGCATCATATTTTACATGACAAATACTTAGAAGTTTTATTTTTCAATATAAAAGTTAATTGAAGTGAGCTGATGCCTGGTCAGTCTCCCTTCTCCTTTTCCCCTCCATTAAAGGATTTCCATGTCCCCAGGAAGAGAAATTAAAATTAAAATTAATTTAAAAAATATAAAATGAAAAATTTTATAGGACATTGGTGCCAAAATAGTTCTGTCATGAGCATATTACCTGACTGAGATGTGTCAGTCAGGGAATCAGGAAGAGATATATTTTCCATTTCAATGAAGCAACCTTAATTAAGCCTTAGGACAATATAAAATAAAAAATATACTCTTCCAAAATATATAGGAATTTCTCATCTTGAATCATTGAAATATATATTTTTTGAATTATTCCTAAAGGATCTACAGTGTTTAAGTCAAAGAAGCAAATCAGAATATGTTCTATTTAGATAATTATTATCAAATCTAAAAATTTTGAAAATTAATCAGGTTTCATGCTTATGCTAAGTAAGAGTACAGTGAATTCCAAATTATGCCTATGCTTTAGATTTTTTGTGCTTTTATAGTTAGAGAAGTGTTTTGTATATATGTTATCTTTTTTAATTGTCACAATGACTTATTTACAAGTAGAATTAAAGGTGGCAATTTTATGATTAGTTGCCTGACCATGAAAGAAACTATCCTCAGTGTAGGCTAAATAGATTAAAACCTTCATATTGTGCTCTGAAGAAGATAGAAAACCTGCCCAAAGCTAGGATTTCCCTGCAGCTGGTGGGTCACTTCCACTAGCTTTGACTATCACTGATTTTGCTGGGCTTTTTATGTACCTTAATATTATTTAAATATGGTTAACAAATGATGCTCTAAAGGAAATGCAATGAAATTAGTACTCCACATTACCATATACAGGGAGTTATAGATTTGTCAGCAAATAAATGCTTGCATCTTAGGTATGTAAACAAGAAAGGTGACAAGAGGGCAATTTAAGCAACTTCACAATTTGCTATTTGACCTGGTTGTTTATTGTAGTAGGAACAGCAGACAGTTCTCCAATTTTATTCTGAAGCTATAGTGGCAGAATAAAGCTAATTTTCTTTAACATTAAGAAACATGTTCAAAAGTAATGGAAGGCGTTCATTTAAAAAATGTCTAAAAACTTTTAGTCTCGGGGTATATATAGGTGTATGGGTTCCTCAGGGCATATATAGGTGTATTGGTTCCTTGGCCAGGATACCCCAAGACTAAAGGCCTAAAGGAGGAGACGGGGAAAGACCGGGAGAGAAACAGAGAGAGCTTCTCTCTCCCCACTAGAATTCTCTCCCTCTACCAGGAGCTTTGGTGTTTTCTTTTCTGTAAATAAATTCTGTCTTACCACTGGGGGGTGGGGAGGGGAAATAATGTAATGAAGAATAATAAAATACATGTATAAATAAAAAATAATAATAAAAAGAAATTAAAAAAATAAAAAATATCTAAAACCTTTGTTTCAGCATGATTCCACTGTGTCAATTATCTGAAATGTATACTGTCATTTTTCTTATGATCCTTTTATATCTTTGACATATTGAGTGTTTTCAGTCAGCAGTATCTTAAGCTCAGCTACAGAAAACATTCACAAAACTGATTTGCCACATGTATTTTTTTTTTTAAGCTGGGCTAGGTATTTGTATGCTTATCAATATTTCCATAATGTCTCCATTTGGTTGCTTTACCTTTTTATTGTGATAAAAAAATACATAATATTAAATTGACAATCTTCATCATTTTTAAGCATAGTTCAGAAGTTTTATGTATATTTACAATGTTGTACAATAGATGCCTGGTCTTTTTTATCTTACAAAACTGAAAATTTATACCCATTAAGCAATAATTTCCCTTTCCTCTCTCCTGCCTCCTGGTAGCTACGTTTTTCTACTTTTTGCCTATGATTTTGACTAATTCAGGTATTTTATATGATTAGGGCATTTGCCCTTTTGTAACTGGCTAACTTCAATTAGCATAATGTCTTTATAATTTGATTCATCCATGTTATAGCAAGTATCAAGCTGTCTATCTTTTTAAGGCAATATAATATTTCATTGTATGTCGATACACATACCACATTTATTTTTATTCATTCATCTATTGATAGACATTGAAGTTGTTTCTATGTCTTGTTTATTGTAAATAATCCTGCAAGGAATATGGGCGTGCAAATATTTCTTCCTGCTTTGAATTCTTTTGGATATATACTCAGAAGTCAGAATTTTAGATCACATGGTAATTCTATTTTTAATTTACTTAGCAACCTCCATACTGTTTTGCATAATACCTCTACCATTTTCTATTCCCACAAGTAATGCACAAGGGTTCCAGTTTCTCTGCATCCTTGCCTACATCTATTTTCCATTATTTTGATAGTGGGCATCCTAATGAGTGTAAGGTAATATCATTGTGGTTTTGATTCACATTTCTCTTATGAGTAGTAATGTTTAGCATCTTCATATATGCTTGTTGGCCATCTGTTTATCTTCTTTGGAAAATTGTCTGATCAGGCTTTTTGCCTATATTCTGTGGGCTTTTTGTTGTTGTTGTTGGTGGTGGTGGTGGTGATGTCCTAACAGAATTTAACTTGATTATGGAACCAAAGATGGACAGAATCAGGGCACCTCAGAGATAGGAAGGACCTCAGCCATACCTCTCATTTGACCCAGTGATGAGAGCTGCTGTTAGTCTTGTGTGTAAAAAAAGAAAATGCCACAAACTTAGTGGCTTAAAATGTCACACATCTGCTGTTTCATAGGCTCTCTCTAGGTTAGAATTCAGGCAGAGTTTACCTGGGTCCTGTGCTTAGTATAGGCTTATTGTGCTAAAATACAGGTGTAGGTGTTCTACTTTTTTTTTTTTTTTTTTTTTTTTTTTTGAGAGAGAGTCTCACTCAGTCATCCTGGATAGAGTGCTGTGTCATCATATTCTTGAGTCAAGTGATTCTTCTGCCTCAGCCTCCCAAGTAGCTTGGACTACAGGCCTGTGTCACCACACCTAGCTAATTTTTCTATTTTTTGTAGAGACAGGGTCTTGCTCTTCCTCAGGCTGGTCTTTGAACTCCCGAGCTCAAGTAATCCTCCTGTCTTGGCCCCCCAGAGTGCAAGGATTACAGGTCTGAGCCACCATGTTGTGCTACTATTTTATCTGAAATTCTTCCAGGCCCATATGATTGTGATAGATTTCAAGACCTTAATGTCACAGGATAGAGGCCCTTGTGTCTGAGAGGCTGTGTAACGTTCCCTGCACATGGTAGCACTCGGCTGACCATATTTTTCCATGGGTAATACACTCTCATGTATACTGTATACTGCACACTGACATTTTTGGCCCAAACTTGCATGAAAATGTCTATTGAGAAAATGGCCAGCTGAGGCAAACGCATTTCGGAAGGGCTCATGCTTCCCTGCTAAAGTGCAGACTGCACTGCCCTCCCGCAGCTGCCTGCTATGTGAAGCCTGTCACTACCCCTCTCTCAGGAGGCCTTCCCTCTACATTGGGAGTCACAGCAGAGATGACCATTTGTGTGACAGGGTGGAGGAGGGGAGCTTCTGAGGCCACTTGGCCAGCAGATGACCAGGCATGTCTGTGGGGCCTCTGTGGGCTCCTAGTCCCCTCTATATGGCCAGGCCTCAGGCCTTGTCTTGTCTCACATGGCCTCAGACTGCCTTGCCAGCCCTGCTACCACATTCTACCCTGATCACACTACTCAGCAGAGGCCCCTCTTCCCATTCCTACCAGATCCCATATCCTCCTGGACTAGAACCCCATGTACGTAGTGGGCCAGGATGGGAGAGTGTGTCGGCCATGGGAAGCCCGCTGGGCTCTCCTGCTCCCAAGCCATACTACCCATGTATAATGTGCATCCTTATTTTTCCTTCAAAATGTATGCAAAGAAGTTTGCATTATACATGGCAAAAAATGGTACCAAAAGAATATGTCCTGCTGATTCTTGTCTCTTACTGCCTTGTCCTCTTTAAGAGACTCACCTGACAAGGTCTAACCTTCCAGGTTATCTACATTATAATTAACTCAAAGTCAACTTATCAAGGGCTTTGATTACTTCACAATCCTCTTTATCTTATTTATATAGTGTAACCTAATAACATAAGTGATAATTCCATCATATTTACACATCCTGTCCACACTCAAGGGGAGGAAATTATATGAGAAATATACACCAAATGATAGGAATTGTGCCTACTCTAAGCCCATGGGGCAATATGTTGCCAACCTTTCCAGATAGTCCATGTCTCCTGATTCGTAGGCAATCTGTTATCCCTATTTATTCCAAACATACATAGAGTTTGTCTGAATCAGAAAATACTTTTGAGATGGACTGGTTCCTTTGTATTATATAAATATATAAGTCTCCAGTCTTATTTACATTGATACCTAACTTGAAAATTAAAACTCCCAAAGAGCTTAGAATCTAAAAGAAAATTCAACATTCTCATTCTCTGATTTTGGTTGAAACTCAACTTTAATTTTTACCCATATTGATATTTTTATCAAAATAAATAAACATTGATATAAGCAGAGTTTAAGCTAATTCTGAGGCAGTTATCTGCTGGATGGTGTTCTTTGTTTTAGAAATTTTTACCTTTTGTGAAGTCCAGCCTCTTTCGTTGTTTAATTTGAAATAAGGATTTTCAATAGGTAAAATTCTAATTAAAAACTCACAGACTGAGCATTTTGAGTGGATTTTAATCATTCTTTGTATCAGTATTAAATTAAGTAATTAAAAAAATTAATTCAGGTCTCTCTGTCTGCTTCTATACTCTCACAATTCTATACTACTCCGGAGGATATTAACCTTGGAAAGGAAGTGAAATTAAACTCATATTTCATATGATAAAAAAAGGTTTTAAATTTAAGACTCAAATAGTATTTACAAATTGGGGGATTCATACCTAAGTCTGTATTTAAGAATAGAGTTGAAGCATAATAATCCTGGGATCTGAGTAAATGGTCACATTTGATAACTCCTCTATGAGTGCTCAGGCCTTGAATTTAAGAGTCCTGGGTTCAGGCACATCTTATTTCATAATCATTTCTGTCCTGCCCCTAAGTGTGTGTTGTGGGCATGAATATCATTTAGGAGCTTGTTAGAAATGCAAATCTTTCTGCCCTACTTCAAACCCCACCCACTTAATTAGTTCTAAAGTTTAGAAATATTTCCATGGGATACAGAAGCATATCACAACTTGAGAAGCAATAGACTACCATTTTGCTGCCAATTTACTCCTTTAAAAATAGATAACATGTACAATTTTTGTTTCATGGATCTGCTATATCAAGTCATGTGGTGAGCTTTAGAAAACACATATTCCAAGGCAAGGCCTCTGAAGACCCTGATTCTCTATCTTGGGGCCAAGCCACAGAAGTTGTGATTTTAACATCTCCTCATGTCCTTCTGCGGGCAACTAGGTTTGGGGATTATTGAATTAGATGATGTTAATGGTCTTCTTAAGCTCAAAAATGATACAATGTCATGATTATATGAGCTAATAATTACTTCCATATTCCTTTCATCTGATGAGTTTTTAATAACTTTTCATAAGACAAAGTTGCTCTAATGATAAAAAAATATAGTGCCAGTTTTTCAGGAATAAAGAACTATAACCACAAAAAGAGAGATTTGGTATTTGGAGATAACAGACAAAAGGAAGAGTTGAGGTTTGTGGAATGGATTCTTTACATTCAACTATTAGGATAGATGTTCATAGAACATAAGGATGAAGAAATAATCTAGAGGGCTCTGTTTCCTGCAGGCCCCCTAAATAAGTGTCTATAGAACTGCAGACCAGTACTGAGGCCTGTTAGGAGCTGGGCCACACAGAAGGAAGTGAACGGTTCGCAGGTAAGTGAATGAAGCTTCTTCTGTATGTACAGCTGCTTCCCACGCTCACACCACTGAGCTCTGCCTCCTGGCACATCTGTAGCAGCATTAGAATTTCATAGAAGTGTAACTCCTACTGCAAACTGCATGGGAGGGAACCAGGTTGTGTGCTCTTTAAGAGAATTGAATGAACTCCCCCCACAGCCTCAAGTCAGGTCTGTGGAAAAATTACCTCCATGAAACCAATCCTTGCTGCCAAAAACGTTAGGCACCACGCTGTAGGAGAAACCTTCATGTATCTCCAGAAGTCATCCTCAACCTTAGGAAGACAGCTGATCAGAAATCTGTCCCTTGTGTGTTGTTTTTCAGTCTTTTTTATTTTAGCAAGTGAACAGTTTATTAAAAATTAAACAAAGGTATGATGTGATACAGTATAAACAAGACACTCAAGATAGGTATAATAGTACTATTCACACAAAAACTTAAATGTTACCTCAAAAAAAAAATCACAAGACAAAAGAGAAAGCAATTTCACTGTTACAAAATATTTCATGCAAAGTATTAACTCTGTCCCCCCAAAGCCCAACCTCCCAACAAACAAAAAACTATCTGGGAATACTGCTATGCTAACATATTAACCACAGTATAATCATTCATAGGAAAACAGTAATTAAGCAATGAATTGAATTAGATAACAAAGTTCAAACTGTCATAAACTCATTGACCACAATGATGTTACAAAACAAGCAATTCTAGAAATCTTATAAACAATAAAAGAAATATTTCAATATCATTCTACTTGATTTGGATACACCTGATATTGAAATTGGAGAAAATATATTGTTATAAAGAGAAATTACAAACATGTTTCACTTATAGATGAGGATGCAATATCCTAAACAACATATTGACAAGTTGAATTACAAAAT
>CAUYON010150111.1:0-20884 GCA_963573935.1 Arctocebus calabarensis
CTATAAGGCAAACCTGGGGCTCTTGAGGGGTGATGACACAAGCTGGAGCCATGAGAATTTGCCCCAGGCACCCTCAGTCCAGTCTGGGCTCCGATGGGGTCACTGTCCCAGGAGGCCTTCGCCTCTGGGGACAGGCCACCCGTCAGTGGTCACCCTTGCATTCTGGACAGGGGCCAGGTGGCTTGTCCAGCCAGTGGTGCTGCTGGGGCAGTCTTTTCTGAAGTGGCCAATCTGACGACATTGGAAGCACTTGTTTTTAGCCCCTCTGGTTTTCGCCTGCCCCCGAAAGTTGCTCGTTTGTTGGAGTGCCACTACTAGAGCTGTCATTCTTTTCTGTTCCTTTCTCTCTTTTTCCTCCTTTCTCTCCAGGTCTCAGTTATAAAAGACCATAGTGGCCATTTTAAGAAGTGGCTTGAGTTTTGTATCCAGTCAGCCAACCTGTGCCTTTTAAGAGGACAGTTTAAGCTGTTCACATTAATTGAGAATATTGATAAGCTTGGTAGTATTTTGGGTGTCAAGTTGTTTTGAAAGTCCAGTGGAAATTTTGAATCTTTTCACCACTGTGGAAATTGGGTTTTGGTCAAGAATGTCAGAGTGAGTTTACTTTGGTGGTAGAGCATTGTGCTAGTCATTCTGGAGGATGGGTCTGAGGATATCTTGAAGAACTGGTTTATTTACGGCAAATTTCTTAAGCATGTGTATGTCATTAAGGTATTTAATGTCTCTGTCATAAATGAAGCTCAGTTTAGCTGTATACAGGCTCCCGGGCTGAAAGTTGTTTTGTTTTAGGAGATTGAAGGTTGATAACCATCCTCTTCTGGCTTGAAAAGTTTAAGCAGAAAGATCTGCAGTCATTCTAATATTTTTCCCCTTGTTGGTTATGCTTTTCTTATGTCTGGCTGCTTGCCAATTTTCTCCTTCATATTAACTTTGGCAAAGGGGTTATTTGGGTTGAGTCATGCTGGGGTTCTGAAACTGCTATCTGAATTTGAGTATCTCTTGCCATGTTGGGAAGTTCTCCTCAATTATATCTTGGAATAGAGTATCTGTGCCTTTCGGACCATCCTCTTCTCCTTCAGTGATTCCTGTGAGGCGAATGTTTGCTCTTTTGGCGTGGTCCCACAATACTCTCACGGTATGATCCATTTTTCCTCTCCACTTCTCTTCCTCTTTGAGTGTTTGAGAGAATTCAAAAGCTTTGTCTTCTATGTCCTTTCTTTTGCTGGGCCATTCTGTTACTGAGGGATTCTACTGTATTTCTCAGATTTTTGAGGGCTTTAAGTTTTTGCCTCAATGTGTCAAAACTTTGGTGATTTTGTCTTTGAATTCATTGAATTCTTGAGACAACTTTTTAATTGCTCCTTGAATTTCTAATTTCACTTTTCACTCCATTCTGTTAATCTTATTTGCAATCCAAATTCTGAATTTGATTTCTGACATGTCAGCCATTTGTTTATGAATGGGATCTTCTGTTCTGTCTCCTTTGTCATTACTTGGGGGAGTTGATCTACTCTGATTATTATTGTTGCCAGAGTTTTTTTGCTGATTCCACCCATGATTATTTTTCACTAGTTGGCTAGATGTGCAGGTAAGGTGAAATTGAATTTGAGGGCTCCTGGAGTTAAAATTAACCAGCCCTTTACCAAAGAACTGGGACTGGTGATTGTGGCTTTCTCCTTAGAGCTTTACAAAGGTCCCATTCAGAACTGCTGCCTGAAACTCTGGGTACCTGCTTGGTGCTGTGGGGCTAGATGGCACTGACCGGTATTCAGCTAGTCTCTGTCCAGTCCTACTGAATCAGTGACTTTGGACTGAAATCTCAACTGTGGAGTTACATAAGCAACTAAGACCTCCCTCTCCCCCCCACAGCTGGAAGGGGAGAATCCCACACTCCCACAACAACACAACCAGGGTACAACCTGGGTGGGTACCCCAGTGATCTGCCCAGGTCAAGAGTTCCAAACCAATTGTCCCAGTAGACACAAACACTAATCAGGTAGGAGAGTTCAAAAGTTCTTCAGCATCTAGGCAGTGGGGGTGCCCTGACAATTCTATTTGATCCCGGTGGGAGGGACTGTGGAGCTGCCACCACTGTCAGGGGCAATGCTGCCACTGTTGGGAGTGCCCCCGGTGTAGGGTACTGCTGTGTGTAGGTTGCAGGTGCCAGCAGGGAGCTGAAGGGCATGGCCACCAGCCACAAGGGTCATAGGAGGCAGGTCGTGAACAGGAGGGTGGAGCCACTGACCCCCAGCCTCTGGCTGCAGAAGCCTGGCAGGAAGCCAGAGAGCTGAGTCTCTGCCCTCAGGGGTTGCAGGAACCAGGCAGGAGTCACTGGCCCAGTGCTGCAGGTCTCAGGAGCTGGATGGGGAGCTGAAGGGCAGATTTGCCAGCTTGGCTGCAGGTTACAGGAGCCAGGTGGGAGTCGTAGGGCATGGGCTGTGGGTCACAGGATCTGGGTGTGAGTCTCAGGCTGCAGGCCATGGTTCTCAGGAGCCCGATGGTGGAGTAGCAGGCTGTGGGCCGCTGGGTCACAGGAGCCGGACAGGAGTCACCTGCTGTGGACCGTGGGTGGCAGGAGTAGGGTGGGAGTCACTGCTGCAGCCACTGGTCACAGGAGCCCAGTGGGAGCCAAGCCACCCATGGCGGGCTGGGGGGGGGTGCATGATACCCGGTGGTATGTAGCGTGGGACCCCAGCAATGCTCTTTCCAACATGGGGAAAGTTTCTCTCCCCTTGTGACTCCCGCCTCTATTATAAAGTTATAGTTTCAGCACAACTGTCCTACAGCTCATGAGGTGCCCCACCCTAGCAAAAATCTGCCAAATGCTCCGGATTGTGCAGGGGGTAATCTTCCAGCCCGCCAGGAGAGGGGGGAGGGGTGGATTGGGAGTTCAGGCAGGTAGGGAGAATGTTAGATCAGGAAGGTAGGGAGAATGTTAGATCAACTTTCAGCCCGGGCAAGAGACTGCCTGGGCTTTCAGCTGTATCTCTCTGTGGAGGGAGTCCTGGCCCCCAGTCCGTCTCTCCCCTTTGGTGAAGCAAAAGGTCCTCTATTCTCTACCTACCTCAAGCCACTCCCCTGGTTAGGGAGGGGAGGGGAAGGATTCCTGTCCTATTGATCCCCTCTCTCAGCTGAGCTCCCAATCTTCCACTTCATTGGGTTATTTCTGGCCATTATTTCCCCCTCTGGATGGGAGCCTCTGCTGAAAGCTGGCTTTAGTCGGCCATCTTGCCTCTCTCCTAGAAATTGCTGATTTTTAGACATTACAGCCCCTGAACATTGTTAAGCTGTCTTATTTACTCATTGTGTGGAAGATACTGGGAAGTACTGTCTCTGCCGTCTGCTCTGTGTCTATAAATGGGAACATGATCCTTCTAAGTTCCTGTGAGGGGAGCAGTTTTATTGGGGGAAGATGAAGGATCACCACAATCCCCCATGGTTTGTTTTCTATTATTTGCCAGCAAAGTGTTGCATTTTTGGATGCAGTGACTCCCACCAGTCCTGCCCTCTGAGCATCTTGCACCCATGTTCTGGTGTCTGTGACACCTTCATCATAGCAGCATACTGTGCATGTGTGTCAGGGTGGTTAAAAAGTGTAGATCCAGGAGGAGCAATTAAAAACACCTGTGCACCCATCCTGCGGGCTCAACCACTTGTATCCCCCAACTGCAACTACCAGCACTCTTTGGTCAGTAAGTTCTTTTACCTCCTTGCCCATTTATCAGCTGTAAGAAAGTCTTGCCTTTGTCTTCCTTTCTTTACCCGATGAACCCAACCTCTCACTTTTGCATCAAGTCTTCAGGAAAGCCTTCCTTCCAGGCATTTCTCTCCTGCTCTTCCCCACTGCTGCTATTTCTCCTCTGAGGTAGGTTAGGTACTGCACTGGGCCCTCTCATACCTTGGTGGGCATGTCAGAGTAGCTGGTCATAGTCTGTATTCTAATAAACTTTTCTGAATTTGTAATTCTCTTTTAAATATCTTGAGTGCAAGAGCTTTCTCTCTCATCTTTGTATTTCCAGTTTGCAACATACGTTGAGTGCATGTATTCTAAATTTAAGCATGACGTGTACCAAGTATTGTGGACATGGAAATAGAACAGTTATTCAATTTGTCACATCTGCAAAAGTCTCTACATATTTACCCTGTACCCCCAATTGACAGCTGAGAGGAAGCTGAAGACCAGAGTGTATTTGTTAATTTATGTATTCATTCATGCAACATACTCTATTGATCTTGTGTGGACCAATAACTGGATTACAGTAGTCACTGGGTATATGATGCTGAGTAAAGTAAAGACATGGCCCTTCCCTCACGGAGCTTACTGTTCAGTTGTCATGAAACAGTAACTGAACAATCACACAAAACATGTACACTCATCAGCTGTGCTACTAGTGACTGTGTCAGCCAACTGATGTGGGGATTTGGGTCAACTAGAGGAGTCAGGAAGCCCTTCCTGTAAAATTTGGTATCTGAACTTAAATCTGAACACCCTGCAGAAGTTCACAGTCACAACAAGGGGGAGGAGTTGGCCAGTCCTAAGCCAGTGAAGTGAAGGCAGGAGCAGGTGCCAGTGAAGAATAATGAGTAAATAAAATTTACTTTGGATTTTTCCATTTTCCAGATGAGTGGATAGAGGCTGATGAATACTCCTTTCCTGGGACCAGAGGGTTGTCAGTTTTGTGAGATCTCAAATCACTTTCGGTACCACTATCACATGGACTGTGGTGGATTTGAACACCCTGCAGACAGCTAGTACTGTTTCAGAGAGTGTAAGGAGTTCCCTGGGGTGCTGAACACGGATGACCAGTTGAGGCCACTGCTTGCCCTGAGATGGAGTGACTGCAGCCCTAGAGGGCCTGGCCTCCTGGAGGGAAGACACAGCGTCCTCTTTCTGGCACAATGAGAGTGAAGCAGCTGCTGTTTAGCTACCTGGGCCCTTCAGAGGCTCGTCTCTTGGCCAAGAAGATCCGGCTCCCCATATGTACCTGTAAAGTGCAGAGAATGGCCCACCTGAGAGAGACTAGGATGATTTGTTTAGAATTCTAGCTGAGCAGTAATATTACTAGCAAGATATGAGTATCTTGGGGAAGAACTTCATTGTTGATGATGTTATGGGGTCTTACTCTCTGGTGCCATGCAGCCCTGGAGTCACACTCCTGCTCCCTGTCACTGGGCTTGTTAGAAGGTGCAGATTTGGCCTCAGATTTCTTTCTGTGGCTCTTGTCACAGCCCTTCTCCTTCTCCAAGACTCCTGCCTTTGGTCTACTCTTCTCTAACCTCAATCCCCCTCCTCTCAGGCTCTTTTGAGATCACCTAAGTGCTGCTGTGGCTCTTCAAAGACCGTGATTCTCAGGGTCACTCACAACTTGCAATTCTACAACGTTCTCCATGTTTCTGACACCAGGTGGGCGAGGATTGAGGCAAAGCATTGCCCAGCGGTGGGACTTGTGTAGGCTTGAGGAATGCCATTAGGTTTGAGCAGTAAGGGAAGGTATTTATCTAAGTTGGGGCAGCAAGAGAATGGCAGGCCCAGAACCCAAACATAGGCCTTTAATGATAATCTTATTTTACTATTAAATGCTATCTGGGATAAAGGGGAGAGATGCTTGCTGGATTTCATTGGTACATTTTGGATAAGGAAAGAGAAGCAGGGAAAAAACACTGATTAAAAGCCCAAATGCTGTTTATTTGCCATATAATTCTCCCGTAATATTAAAGAGCTTCTTATGTATATTCTGTGAACATCATGCACTTTCTTACATTGCTACACTTCTTGGTTCTGGCTCTCTGTAGGAACCAAATAGCTGGAGATGCAGTTATTGTTGGCTAGTAACAAACTTCACAAAATATGATATGCTCTCTGCATGCATAGGAAAGCGGCTTTTAAAATGTTAGCCTATTCCATTTTTCAGTTATAAAGTGAAGTGATTTTTCTTTAAAAGTATAAGAGAATTTTTGTGATTCATTTTGGTTATTGAATTGTCAAGGTAATGCATTTTAGGAGGGCACCATTCCTCCCAGAACTGAGAAAAAGTCATTGAATCACACAGTCATTTTTTAGGGGTTTTAAAACATATATAATAATTTTAAGGATGTCAAAGTTTAGATGTCTAGTTTGAACTTACTTAGCTGAGCCAACATTTATATTCAGCCCCAATGTTCTGTGATATTTACTTCTCCATTTTTCTCTCTTCATTGGAAACCAGTACAGAGAACACAGTCACTTATAAGAAGCATGTTTCCTGCTTTATTTCTGTTTATTCAACTCAGAACTGCCTGGAGGAAAAGATTGCTTTCTTTGTGAATGTGGCAAACCAGGAAATGGAAAATGTGCACACGAGCGTTTGTGCTTCTCTCTCATTCACCTCGGGCAGAGGTGGCCCGGGGATGTGGACAGTGTTAGATGCTTCAATGTATTTTTGTTATAAATTTGGTTTAGGGGTTTCACCTAACAAGTAACTTCGTTAATTTGTACATTTGAAAATTGTTTGAATTTTTTCTCTAACTGCATAAAACTCTTTGTTAGATTCACGCCATCCTAGTTTCAGTTTTGGCGTGCGTCCTGGATGTGTCAAGTGATTTAATCGGCACGTTTATGCCTAGGTCACATAAAGCCACATGATGTGAGATGGTGTATGACTTCTTTGTATTTCTTTGGAAAATAAAAAACATAACGGCAGTAATCCAGGGATTGGGAATGTTCAGATATCACCAAATATTAGATGGTCAGAAAAATATCAGTTATAATTTAGAATCTGAAGTTGGCAAATTTCACTGATTTTAGTTCCTTTAGGGGAATGACTTCTGTTTGTAATTCCTAGTTTAAGAATTATATTTGTCTATTCAATGACAAAAACCAAATTTTAAATTCTAATCTAAGATGTGAGGGGAGTTAGGGAATTAGGGAATTGGCATATGTAATTGATAACCATATGGCCGCTTACTGAAAATACATTGTCACCAAAAATATGTTGTAAAAGATAATTTGGTCAACCATGTATGCACCAGCTTCCCTTGAACTTTCTAGATACAGTTGGTTTAAGATACTGCCTACAATGATTGTTTGTTTGTAGTCTCATCCTTTTAGGGTGAAGATGATAGCGTTCTAGGAATGGCTCTTCCATTGTGTCAACCAACAAGCTCACAGTTATAAAGTACCATCCCCAAAACACAGACACAGAGTGTTTAGATATATACCCATAGGGGTGGTGGTAGAATATCGGGATTTAAAATCCAGGAACTCCTGGGCCATCTGGTTTTTGTATCAAAAGTCAGTAAAGAAATGTGAAGTCACCAAGTCAGGGAAAAGTCCTTCAGGAGAGGCATAATGCAAATGGCAGTTCAGCAATCCCAATTATATATTTGTATATTTTTACTGCAACTGATCGATCTTCCATTTGACCAGGTAAGGCAAGCAAGCCCACTTCTGATTAGGTAGTAATTCATTGATTGCTAACCTAATTTGTGTGAGTCTATCACATACTTAAGACCTGCATTAGTCCATAAACTGACTGCCTTCTTGGCCAGCAGAAATGTGTAGAACTTCTTCTGACCCTTGTCAGTATATCTTTGCCCTTTCAGTCTTTCAGATTTATTCACCCTTCTTTATCCTTCTGAAGTCATAGCTTAGCTCTTTGTGTTCACCTTTCACCACTACCAGTTAACCTTTAGTGATCTCTCACCAAACACTCTCTGCAACTTAATCGAATCCTCAGCAATTCCATGGTGTAGGTAGGAAGAGAAGCAGACTTTACAGTGGATTGTGGTAGTTACTCAAGGTCACACAGCTAATTCCTGGTAAAGCCAGGAAACCTCTCGGGTCTGTGTGATTCCACGGTCTATGCACTTAACTGTGATATACTATTTCAAACGATCACCTCTAAAATAAATATCAGTTCACAGGTATTTTTGAGTCTGTCAGGAAGGCTGGGGAGTCTCTCCCGCTTCTGTAAAGTGAGCTAATGAGCTTTCAATGTTCTGTGGTGAAGGTGGAGAAGCAGCTATCAATTCTGGTTAAATTAGCTCAGACTGATGGTGGCAAATATACATCTTTGATTATACATCTGGGATGGAGGGTAATGTCTCAATAATTTTGAGTCTCTGTCTACGTCTTTGACCTTAAAGACTTTGAAGTTTTAAGTCAAGTCTGCATTCTACTAACTACTTCCTTTGAGACACCTGTGTTCTTTGCCCAATGGCAATAGAACTGAATCTAATCTAATCTAATCTCCCACAGATTCCTGTTTCTATTTAGACTGCAGAGATCTTAACTAGACCTCCAGTCTTGGTGCCCGTATATGTGGTATGAGCTATCATCCTGATCACATAGCCACCTACAGACTCATTTCTAGGGTCAGAGTTGCCTTTCTGTGTCTTCTAATTTCCCCCCTAGCTCCTCTGTGAACTAGATGATAGGAACCAAGCAGATGTGGACACATTATTCTAACTGTTATTTCAAGCCAGGGCTAACAATTGATGGTTAAGGAAAGGCTTGTTTATCTACTACATGGGTTTCTTTGAGATTTGGGCCACTTTAAGCTCCTGCCTCATTTTGGGTTCTTAGGGATGATTTCTGCTTTCTGTTAAATTTGAACTTCAGGTTAGGTACATAGAACATACCTACCTGAAACAGCTGTGATGTTTTCCACCATGTTTGAAGCATCAGTTGAAAATCAAAATCATGCATTAAATCATGGAATTCTTAGATTGTTATAGGGTGGTAGCAAATCCCAGGAGGGCAGCATTGAAATATAAATACCTTTTGAGTATTCATTGAATGTGGACATTCACTGAAAAACAGAATGATTAAAAAGTCAAGATGTGCCTTGGTACCCGTAGCATAGTGGTTAGGGCACCAGCCATGTACACCGAGGCTGGAAGGTTTAAACCCAGCCCAGGGCCTGTTAACCAACAATGGCAACTGCAACAACAACAACAAAAATTGCCGGGCATGGCGGGCACCTACAGTCCCAGCTACTTAGGAGGCTGAGGCAAGAGAATTGCTTAAGCCCAAGAGTTTGAGGTTGCTGTGAGCTGTGATGCAACAGCACTCTACTGAGGGTGACATAGTGAGACTCTGTCTCAGAAAAAAAAAAAAAAAAAAAGGACAAGCTGTGACGTTGTTGGATTCATAGTGCCTTATAGAATCTCAAAATTAGGATAGATGTCTAGATATTTCTCAGAAACAGTAATGTAATGGAAAAATAACCAGAAAGTTTCAGTATTCAGCTGCTGCAAATCTGTAAGAAAACAATCAGTAGCAAAGTGACTTACGATTCCAGGAGACCTGCTGTATCAAGTTGAAGACAGGAGAGATTTTCTTGAGGCTGCTTAAAAAAGGTATAAGATTATGCTATGGTTGCTGGTCTTCCCCTAGCTTCCAAAAAGGTAGGATGTTTTAGACAGAAACAGGGAAGACTGTAGAGCCAAGATAAGAGGGCAAAAGGATTGGGAAGATCATGGCAAAGTTTAAAAACATAGTAATTTAGTCACATGTTAAATTGAGTCTAATTATATTCAGGGACAGGTTAAAGTAATCAGAAGGTAAGGAACTAATTATGAGATAGGCTTGATAACATCGATGGCTTAAGAAAATACAAAACTAAAAAGATGAAAATAGAATGCTTTTATATAAATTCTGGAGAAATGTAAAAATGAATGTTTAAGATAAAAACGTAGAAGGAAAGGTACAGATAACCTTGATGACAACATATCTTGGTCTGGAAGGAAAAGGTCATTTTGTGTAATCCGTGGAGAAATACTGGCGCTTTCTCTTATTTTCACCTTTTTTTCCCCTACATCTGGATTGTAGGATTTTGATTACTGAAGGAAGGATTTTCTGAAAAAGTGAACACAAAATCAAATTAGTCATGCAGTCATACAGCTTTTGTCAAATTGTTCCTTTTCTTTTACTTCATTTGCTAAAGGACGTCTCCCAGAGTTATTTGGAAGTAAAGACAAATGTTTTTCTGGTTTAAGTCAGTGGGTGGTTTGTTGAAAAATGTGGTTTCGGCTTGTTAGGCCTTAACTTGGCTAAGAATCTTGTATGTACTTTGGGTGCAAAGGCCTTGCCCAAGTCTGTTACTGCAGAAACTACATTGACTCAGTGGTTAAATTTTGGTCTTCTGTGTGAAGCTGAAGACTGATGGGAATTGAGAATTAAAGTCAACAGTTCTGTGTAATAGAAGATGATAGTTGGGGAAACTCCCCCAGAAACATTCTGTAAACTTTGCACCCTATGAATGTCTGACAGTGCTTGCTTCCTCGCGGCCGGCTTGTTTCAAAACCGGGTCGAGAACAAATGAATTTTTCATGTCTCAGTCACTTTCCTGGCGACACATTAGTTTTGAACTTTGCTCAGAGAAAGAGTTACTATAGGATAGAAAGAAACTATTTTCTATTAATATTTGGTGAGAAACAGACATACAATAAAAAGACAGGAATGCTTCCTTTATAAGCCATGTTTTATCCACACTTGAAAAATTAACCAGTATGAGAAAGAGGATTTTGGTAGTCGGGATGGCACAGTGGATAGATGGCTTTATTCAGTCTTTTGATACAAGAGCGAAGTCTCGAAACAGGAGTACAGTGTTCATTTTCATAATACCTGGTTAATGTCAAAATGTTTTCAAACACTGTTATATAAGCATGAGCAGGTGATCAATAATGAAGCCAAGTTAGCACTGCCCATTTGGTTATACCATTTTCCAGCAAAGCCATTCGTCACTCTGCAGACCCAAACCAGGTCTTTGGATTTTCTTCTTTCCCTGTCCTTTGGGTCGAGCCATATTTGATTTAGGATGAAATCTTATGTATAATGGTGGATTTTGAGAACTGATCAAGTAATAATAATTTAATTTCAAAAGACTTTTTTAGAAACAAACACTTCAGATTTCAGAACTGTTTTATTTTTTGAGAAACAGTTGCCCTGTGTAGAGTGCCGTAATATCATCATAGCTCATCATTGTCATCAACCTCAAACTGCTGGGCTCAGGTGATCCTCTTGCCTCAGCCTCCAGAGTAGTTGGGTGTACAGGTGCCTGCCATACACCTGGCTTGTTTTTCTATTTTAGTAGAGCCGTGCAAAGGGTGCAGCTGTCATTCACCCCTATTATACACTATAAATATTTAGATTAGAGGCAGTAAGAAAGTTTTGGGAGTTGCAAGACTAGAATCAGGTATAGAAGGGATTCTGTAGGATAGAGATGAAACTGGGGTTTACAGTTTTGAGTTTAACTGTTAGAGCAATAAAATTTGGTTTAAAACCAAGGGGCATTAACATAAGATAGCATTCCACATTGTATATCCTATCAGCACACAGTACTGCATAAACGCATTAAAGTACAGGGGGATGATTTAACAAAGAATTAAAAAATAAAAATAAAAACAGGGGAGAGAGTTGCCAGACCACATGGTAGGTCTACTTTTAGTTCTTTGTGGTGTGTCCACACTGCTTTCCAAAGAGGCTGTGCTCGGTTACAGTCCCACCAACAGTGCAAGACAGTTCCTTTCTCTGCATCCTCGCCAGCATCTGTTGTTTTGCGACTTTTTGGTATGCGCCATTCTCACTAAAGTGAGGTGACATCTCAGTGTGGTTTTGATTTGCATTCCCTAATGATTGGACATTGAGCATTTTTCACGTGCTTGTTGGCCATTAGTCTAGCTTGATTTGGAAAGTTTCTGTTCGTGTCTTCTGCTCACTTTTCAATGGGGTTGTTTGGCTTGTTTCTCATGCTGGTTTGCTTGAGATCTTTGTAGATTGTCGTCATCAGCCCTGTACCTGATGTATAGCATGCAACTATTTTATCCCATTCTGTACGTTGTCTGTTTGCTCTCTTAGTTGCATCCGTGGTTGGGCAGAAACTTTTTAATTCAATCAGGTTCCATTTATTTACTTTTGTTTACCCAAAGGAAAATATTTTATAAAAAAGCCATTGGCACTTGAATGTTGATAGCAGCACAGTTCAGTCATAGAGAGGGGGAAAGAACCTGAGCATTCATTCTATCAATACGTGAATGGATTAATAAAGTGCGGTAATGTGTACCATGGAATATTCCTCAGCCATTTAAAAAAACGGCAACTCAGTACCTTTTATAACAACCCGGATGGAACTGAGATGATTTTCCTAAGTGAAGAATCTCAAGAATGGAAAAGTGAACACTACATGTACTCAATACTAAATTGGAACTGGTTATAACACTTACGGGCACATATAGAACCAAAACTGAATGGAATTCAAACAGGTGGGGGTGGAGGATGGGAGGGGTACCTTTATATCTAATGTGTACATCACTCACTGTCTGGGTGAAGGGCACACTTACAACTTTGACTTAAAATACGCAAAAGCAAACCACGTAACCTAAATGTGTGTACCCCATAATATTCTTAAAAAACAATGGGTTGGGGGGATGGGATGGGTTTCTGTGGCCAGAAAATCTGAGTCAAAGCTCAAGAATCCTTACATTTCCTTTGTCTGAGTGTCTGCCGAAGATGGGCAGGTGTTCCCACGTGCCTGTCACCCCTAGGCAGCAAAGAGATGGGACAGTGTCACATTTGTAAAGCTGTTGGTCAGAGAACTAGGATAGTGTGCAGTGGTATTTGTGTGTTTTGAAGATATTCTTCTCTCTCCTTTTTCTTTCTTTCATCCCTTTCTTTTGCGCTCTCTCACTTTCACTCTCTTCCACACATTCAGGGAAACAACTCTAGTCACTAATGAGCCACTGTACACGTGACCCCTGAAAGTACTTTAAATGGGCGAATTGTGGAGTGTGTTAATTATGTCCGAATAAAAATGTTCTTTTTAATCTATGGGCTAGTATCTGGCATGAAAAGAGAAACCTTCATCAAAACTCAAGTCTAGGGAGCACCACGGCTCACACCTGTAATCCTAGCACTTTGGGAAGCCCAGGCAGGAGGGTCACTTGAAGCAAGGGGTTCCAGACCAGAGTGATCAACTTAGTGAGACCCCACTTGTCGGGGTCCCTTCGTGGTTGCCACTTATTGGGTCCCATCTGGGGTGCCACTTATCGGAGCCCGGGACTGGCCAGGTCTGGACCCTGGCTTATCTAACTCATGGACGCAAACTGCTAGGCTACCTTGCTCAAAAACAATTGCTCTTAGGTGCCTGAGGGCTGTTTGCTTTAGCAGAAGGGAGAGAGAAAGACTGTATTTGAGGGAGTAAAGCAGTCTTGGTAAGAAGAATACATCCTAGCAGTCTTTAGCAGTCTGTCATAGAGACGCCGTGCAGGTGTTCAGCAGGCAGGAGAAGTGGCAGAGTCAGAGTGAGCGGGTCCGTGAAAGAACGTGCACGTTTCCGACTGCTTCTCCTCCAGCCTCTTATAGACACACTCCTGTGGCTCTTAACACCACAGGTGTTAATCACTGCTGCCAATCACTGCTGCTCTGGTCTCGTGAGCTCTCATGTTTGTTAGGAGAGCCAAGTCCCTCCCCATGCCCTTTTCACCAAGGTGTTACATTACGGAGCTAATGCAGGTGTTTCTTATAACTCTCACTTCTCCTTGCCCTAACCTATATGGGCTACTACTTCCACTTGTCCAAAAAAAATGCAAAACTTAGCCAGCAGTGGTGGCATGTGCCTATACTCCCAGCTGCTGAGGAGATCAAGGCAGGAGGACCACTTGGGGTAAGCAGGTTGCATAGCTAGAGCTATGATGGGACCACTGCATTTTTCTGGGACAAAGGGGGGGAAACACAGTCTCAAATATATAAGCCATAGACTGTATATGTGAAGAAAAAGTCCAGCAGCATACCAAATATTATAAACATGTTCACCAAATTTGATTTCACTAATAGAATCTAGTTCAATAAGGGAAAATCAACTAATAGAATACACTACGTTAATAAAACAAAAAGGAAAACCACGTGATCATGTCAAGAGACACAGAAAAGGCATTTGATAGACGCAACACATCTTGAAGGTAAATATCATTTAAGAAACTAAAACTAGAAGGGAACTTCTTCAGTAGTGTAAATGGGATCTACAGGCGATTGGATAGATATAATGTGCTATGTTCATACGATGGATTTTTTTTATCAGTAAAAAGGAATGAGGGGCATATTTATGTTACAATACAAATGAACCTTAAAAACATTATAAGTGAAAAAGGCCAGTTACAAAAGACCACATATATTACGATTGAACGTATAAGAAAACATCAAGACAAGGCCAAACAATGCACCCTAGGAGTAGAAGGGAGGTGGGGGAGGAGAGACAAGGTGAAGGTGACTGTTGGTAGGTATTGACTTTCTCTGAGTGGGAGAGAAGAAGAAGTTCTGAAATTAGATTGTGATGATAGCTGTACAATCCTGTGAATATACTAAGAAACAGTGAATTGTACACTTGAAAAGGGTGAGCTACTTATTTCAATAAAGCTACTTAAAGGTATTTTACAAAACTCTGTGTGCTCTAAATGCTCCCAGCATGACAATTACCCAGGTAGCGAGAATGACTGAAGTAAAGTCAACCCTGTCTCCCTGCTTACACTTACGCTACTGTGAATTGACATGGACGGCACATTGTTCAATACTACTCAAGTTGCAATTGTTTTTTTCTTTGAGATAGAGTCTCACTCCTTTACCTTGGGTAGAGTGCCCTGAGGTCATTGTAGCTAACAGCAATCTCAAACTCCCAGGCTCAAGAGATCCTATTGCCTCAGCCTCCTGAGTATCTGGGAGTACAGGTGCCCCCCCCCACAATGCCCAGTTACTTTTTACCACCCACTTCTGCTTCCCAGAGTGGTAGGATTACAGGTGGGAGCCACCATTCCAGGAGTGGTAGGATTAGAGGGTGAGCCACCACTCAAGGCCTTGAAGTTGTGATATTTTTTTATTCATCTTTTTATACTCTTCATTTTTAAAATTTTTTTGTTTCTATTAAATCACAACTGTGTACATTTATGCATATATGGGTTCACTCTACTGATTTGATACATAATGTGAAATGCTTACATTTACCTGATTAAAACACCCATCACATTATATTCTTTACTGTTTTGAAATGTTCCATTGCATCTTGCATATTAGGTGAGGTCCCCCCGAAACCTTCCCTCCTCCTGCATCCCCCAGTCCCCTTCCTTCTCTCTCCTCTTCCCTTCTACTTTCTGGACTGTAGTTATGTTTTACCATTTGTATGAATGTGTGGTGATTCTATACTGAATTCACAGTAGGATTGAGTACCTTGGGTTCTTTCTCTTCCATTCTGGAGATAATTTATGGAGAAGAATATGTTCTACCTCCATCTCGATTTTCACTCTGTTGTCCAGGCAAGACTGTCTTGCCATCAGCCTAGAACACAGCCACCTCCGACTCTTGGGTTGAAGGGATCCTCCTGCCTAAGCCTCTTGAGTAGCTGGAAGGACAGGCAAGTGCTACAAGACTTGGCTATCTTTTCTATTTTAGTAGAAACTAGTTGGGAGATCAGGGGTGAGGTTGTCTCGCTGTTGCTCAGGCTTGTCTCCCACACCAAGATCAACCCCCTTGGCCTGAGCAACCAAATATTTTAGTCATGCTTATCAAAAGTCATTGAGCTCTAGTTAAAAAATGACCCCTTCTGAGGCTTGGAGGACTGTCCAATCCTCAGGCCCTATGACACATACATATTATGTCAGGACTATTTTGCATATCTGTGGTTGCAGACGTCACCAAAAATTATGCACAGATCTTTTTTTTTTTTTGCTAATCAGTTTTCATTAGTGTTTGTATATTCAATGTGTGGCCCAACATAACTCTTCACCATATTATGTGGCCAAGAGAGGACAAAAGCTTGGACCCCCTGGCACTGAGGTCAGGAATGTTGGAACTTTCCAGATGGGCTGATATTGCTGATGATCTTCATAAATAAATAACCGGAGCTATTGAAGATACTACTAGACACAGTGCCTATCCCGATGCTAAGAGAGGATGTTCAGTGAGACACCTACTTTTCAAATACAGCCTATTCTAGAGAAAGAAGTAAAACACCATGAAAGTAGAACTGAGGATTGTGTGATGAGCCTGTCAGGTCTGTGAGATCAGTGTCTGATCTTTGCGCTTGGGTTCCTGGTCTACAGCATCCCAGGGCAGCATGAGGGGTAAACGACACTCTTCCATTTTCTTACAAATCCATGATGTGAAAAAGGACAGGAAGTGACCTTGAATACCTTTGCACGCAGATACAAAGAAACTTTCTGAAGCAGGAGTTGAGTGTGGAGACAAGAACCCCACTAACACGAGAAACTCTGAGAGCCACTCCCGGGCTCAGCAGGAGTAAGTCTAAGCTGGAAGATGGTAACACAGGGCGACACCCATTGTGATGTCATCCACTGTGACCATGGAGTGACTTCATCTGTAATGACTTGGGATCCAGGCTTGTGTTCCGAGATACTAGTGGCCTTTTCTGTTCACTTCAGCTGGCATCCCTGAAGGGTTTGAAACAGGAAGCTTGTTACCCCTTCATCCGCAGAGAGGAGTGTTCTCCCATTTGGGCCTTATCGATTCTAATGACAGTGGAGTTTCTGGCACTAGGTTCACACACAGATGAGATTTCGTACAGCACTGTGACTAAAGCTGCATCACAGCTGACAATACTGGATGGAGTCACTTAAGTGGGATGCTATTTCAAGGACCTGTTTGGACACATATCTAAAAAGATCCGTTTTATAGAGGCTAACAAATTTCCTATGCCTGGCTACAGCCTCAATTTGGTCATAACTTGGCCAGTTTTAAAACATGTCCACCTTGAACCGTCAAGGTAATTCTGGTGTTTTTAGATGATGAAAATGTTTGCTGTTGGTTTGTTTTTTTGTCTGTGTTTGTGTGTGGGGGGGAGATTTTTGAGCTAGTTTTGCTATGTTGCCCAGGCAAGACTTACTTGATCATAGCAACCTCAAACTCAGGAGGATTCAGGCAAACCTTCTGCCTCAGGCTCCTAAATGGCTAGGACTACAGACCCTGCAACAATGCCTAGATAATTCTTCAATTTTTTAGTAGACAGGGTCTGAGTCTTGGTCAGTCTGTTCTCAGCACCACGTAGTTCAAGAATTCCACTGGTCTCAGCCTCCCAGAGGGCTAGGATGATAGGTGTGAGCCACCAAGATTGGTCATTTTCTCTTTGTTTCCCTCCCTCCTTTTATTCATTCTTCCTCCCACATTCCTTCTCTCTCTCTCTCTCTCTCTCTCCTTTCTTTCATCTCTTTCTTTTCCTCTCTCTTCTACACATTTAGGGAAATAATTCTTTTTTTTTTTTTGTAGAGACAGAGTCTCACTTTATCGCCCTGGGTAGAGTGCCGTGGCGTCACGCTGCTCACAGCAACCTCCAGCTCTTGGGCTTAAGGGATTCTCTTGCCTCAGCCTCCCTAGTAGCTGGGACTACAGGCGCCCACCACAGCGCCCGGCTATTTTTTTGTTTGTTTGTTTGTTTTTGCAGTTAGGCCGAGGCTGGGCTTGAACCCGCCACCTTCGGTATATGGGGCCGGCGCCCTACTCGCTGAGCCACAGGAGCCGCCCTAGGGAAATAATTCTAGTAACAAACAAGCAACTATAGAAGTGATCTCTAAAAGTAGAGTCTTGAACTGTATACTTTAAATGGGTGAATTACGGAGTGTGTGAATAGTATCTGAATAAAAATGTTCTTTGTAATCTAAAAAAAAGATATTCCCAAAGTGGCAAAAGATTCCTGACATTTCAAACAGTAGAATCGTCTACATATGTTAAAACATTATTTCCATTTTTAAATTACATTCTTTAAAGTATTGCTTTCTTGTGAAGGTGTGGCTATTTGCTTTTCATTTTTCTTGTCCCTATGCGCCTGGATTCATCAATTGTGATTTCCTCTTTTGAGTCTTTGATAAATATGCAAGGCTATTTTCATTGCTTCAGAAAACTGAAAGGGACCTTGGCTGGTCATTTGTTTAATTGAATCGTGGCTGTGTTTTGGGCACAAATTTCGTTTTATGAAAGCAATGCAAGATTTCCTATGAGGTTTGCATTTCTACAAATCCAGGTGAACAAATACATCTGCAGGGTGTAGTTCAGGGATTTAACTAGCATGGTATTTGTTTAACAAAGGCATAGGGACAAATAAGAGACCTAATAGTTAATTGGCTTGTTCTCTATGTTAATGCTGAAATGTTAAAGTAATGGATGAACTAGATTAAAATCTTCATGTGTTGACTTTTGAGAGAGAATGAGATTCCTGACACAGTATTTTATAGCAGAAATGTCTTTTCATTGATTTTACTTAGGTGTCTCCCTTATTTCGGATAGAAGTGACTCACTGGGGAACAAACAGGGAAATCCTTTGTGATGAATTAGATGTCATTCTAAGACACAAGGCTTCTTACTTACACATTTTCTATTTCTTTAAAATTGGCATTGTTCTTGTAGATCAATACCAAGCAAATAACAACTAAAACTCAGCACACATAAAAGGGGCAGGGTATCCTAGAGTTCTAGTTATTATTTTCATGAGTTTTAGCACCTTTTTCCAGGAGAACAAAGAGATTGGCCGATGGCCACCTAGGTGATGCCCGTGAACCGCGAGATGGAATTGGGAGCTGTTCTTTTCTCCCCTTTCTGGAGGGCCTGGCATGTAGGGAGAACTCTTCTGTCTGGGAATACGGCTTCCAGGCCACCTCTGTGTCCATTCCCTACCATTTCACTAATGGAATTTACAAACTCAAAACTGGCACATGAAAGCGTGTTTGATGTCTCATGCCCTGGCAACTGTATTTGCAGCATTAACTTCATTTTCTTCTTAGGGGGGAGACTATCTTTCTCCAGACCAGGAAGAGAGTTTGGCTCAAAAGGTAACAATTAAGAAAGAACGTGTTGTCCTCTATAAAGAAAGGCCACTTCATACAGAATTCCTTTCAGGCCATAATGAGCACTGAGAGATCCAGACCTTCAACTTGCACTTCTGAGCTTAGCAACTGAGAAATTTCAGCTGCTGATTAATAATTGATATCTAAATACAGCAAAAAAGAAGCCTACCTCTGTGTTGAGGCCACATGGTGTGGGGACAGGGATGGCCAGCTGTAGGTTGTCTTTTCTCTCATTGTCCACTCTATGATCTGGTTGCCAGTTCTCAGGCACCAGCAAGGGTGGGGGGGTTCAGGTAAGAACCACAGGTTGATATAATCTGATTTCTAGGTTTTGTTTGTGTGAGAACTCCCAATCCTTCTTGAGAATTTTGAAGCATGATTCTTGGCCTTGCTTTGTTTTTGTTGTTTTTTTCTGTAGGTTTTTATCTGAGGGCAAGTAACTCATGTCTCTATAACAAAATCTCCCTTAGGAATTGAGGTAGGAATTTTTTTCTCCAACAAAAATTTTTTAGAAGTAATTTTCGTGTCTCCTGAGCAAGCAGGGTACCCGCTCAGCTGTTGGTAGGAGACCTAGGTTTGTGTTCCGAGTGTCTGTCACTCATGATAGTAGGGTCCAAAATAGACTTCTGATCATGCTGTTCTGAACAAGGCCAAGAAAAACCCTGGGAGAAATGAATTGATAATGGGAGCATCTAAAGCAAGGGCTCATTGAAAGTCATTTTGTTTTTGTGACCTATTTTAAGATTTCTCAACAGTCATGAGGCTGGGTTTGGATCTGTCTTACCACTGCTTACTAGCTATTTATGCTTGTTAAGTTCACTTAATATTGTTGGGTCTCAATTTCCCCATCTAACAATAATGGAGGTAATAATTTCAATTACCTAACTGGTTATTATGAGCATGACATGAGCTAACTGATTTCTGTTTGAGATTGGCAACTCCATCCCAAGCTTTCTATGTATCTGAGCAACAAGCAAAACATTGCAATTTAATATTTTTGTGTGCTTGAGCCTTTTTGATTATCCTATTTAGAATATTCAATATTGTCCTTGTAGTGAATAATTGGCTGGTTGAAAGGTTGAATGAATGGGTAAATAGAAGAACAAATAGATGATATTCATAACCTTTTTAGTTGTGGTTTGGATACACACTAGGATGGTGGGTCTGAAAAATTTAGAGAGTAGTCAGGAGGTAGAAATTACTTACATTATAAATATCACTTGATAGGCTGACTTAATTATAAAAACAAATGATCTGCATCCAGGATTAGCTACACTCTTTATTCACTCCTGTCTGAGTTCTCCCACTCTTTTGTTAAAGGATACGCAGTTAATGATGCTAGATAATTCTTCCAGGACTAGCCCGAGGTGGGAAAGAAGGTGGTTGTGATGCTTGGTTAAAAATCTACCTCTACCATCTCCATGTGCACATTTCCTTAAGCACGGGCTGAAAATGTTCATTTTACACTTATTTCCACATGTTCCCACTCTTACAGCTTTTTCATGCATTAGAGAATGGCGGGAACGAAGGACAGAATAGCTAAGTGCTGTTCAAGAAACACATCCCAATCACATAAAGTAATGAAGTCTCAGGTCCTAGAATGATTAGGAAAGGAAGAATACCAAATATGAGTCTAACTTTTACAAGGTGCACCCGCTGCTATGAGCTGTGATGTCACCGCACTCTGCTGGGGGGACAACGTGAGGCTCTGTCTCAAAACAAAAAACAAAGTGCAACCATTGTTTAACTACCCGATCAGTAGAAAAATATTTTATTGTGGGAAAAAGGCATAAGTTAGAAGTTGACAGCTGTATCATGAATATAAGGAAATCTTTTATTAGAAAGTCATAAAAACTCTGAGGGGGCCAGAAAAAATTTTATTGATTAATTGTTTAATGTTATGGCAGGCAACTTTTTTTTTCACATTTTTTTTTTTATTGAATCATAGCTGTGTACATTAGTTCAACCATGGGGTACAGTGTGGGGGCTTCACATGCAATCTGAGATATTTTATCAACCTGATTGACATACCATTCATGATATTTTCTCGTTTACTATATGAAAA